>JARYGA010059831.1:219556-276562 GCA_030545235.1 Helianthus tuberosus
AATTTCTGCAATTAACACTTACTCATGCTTCACAATCACTGTAACTGATGTGCGGTAAGTGTCGTATATATTAGGTGTATATTTTAAGCCCTTTTTAACACTTATTTTAGCCAAGTTTTAAATTTATAAAACACGATATTTCACTAACACTAAACACACATATGGGTAAGTGCACCCATCGTTGAGTGTAGTATAGCGTTGGTAAGATACCGAGGTCGTCCAAGGACACAAGAGCTTTTAATACCGGTTTATCCTCAACGTCTAACCAAAACAAAAGTTTAGAAAAAAGTTTTAAACTAAGAAAAATAAAACTAACTAAAATACTGAAAATAAAAATAAAATAAAAACAGATAGACAAGATGAATCACTTGGTTCCGACTCGTATCTAGTATAACCTTTGATTATTTCCGCACTTTTGCACATAATTAAGAGATTATCTGAGTTATTGTAGTAGGCCCCTCTTTTGAAGGTGACGTTACCCTCACCCCAGTAGTTTGAGTCAGCAGGGATACAATCCTAAAGGGGTGGATTATTGGAAGATAATGAATTAAGTTATTAACGCAATATTGTGGTAGGCCCCGCTTTTGGCGGTGACGTTACCCTCGGCTAAGTAGTCTGAGTCAGCAGGGATACAATCCTAAATAGCCGGGTTATAGTATTAATAGTAGTTAACTTATGAGGGGATCAAAGAGTTTGGACCCCCGCCATCCAATACCGTGAAGTATTGAAGGAGGTCCTACTAAATTTGACCCAGGTCCATTGCAGGACCTCTAAACGCTGAACAATGGCAAGACCTTTACCAAACCATTCCCTTAACCCCCTACCAGGTAGCCAACATACCTCCATATAGACCGTGGAGATATGAATGGTGAAAATCCTTTATTTTATATAGATAGTAAAATAATGCCAAGACACCACGGACAAACGATAAGGAAAGATCACCTTCAACATAAGTAACTAGTTATTAAAGTCATTAATACAAAACCAAATAAAAAGTGCAAAAGATTAGAAATAAAAAGTATTATACTAGACACTTTGTCTTCACCAAGTGATGTAAGAGACTTAGGCAAACATGGCCTTGATTGTCAAGAACTCTTACGATCAATCTTGGACACGGCCCCGTGTCCGTCTGACACTCTCTCTCCTCATTAATTGTAATTCGCAATTACAATAAATGCGCCTGCTGTACTTTCGACACGCCCCCGTGTCCGCTGAGCACGGCCCCGTGATGGGCAATAGAAGCTTCTATAGATTTGTCTTTTCTGCTGCTTCTTGGGCACGGCCCCGTGCTGGCTGAGCACGGGGCGTGTTCAGCCTTCTGTTTTCTCTATTTTGCTTTGAAGGGTGCCGTTGAGGGTTCGGGCAGTCCACTAATGTTCCTTTTCTTGTATTTATGTTGGATTTAGCTGTCTTTTTGCTTCTTTTGCGTTTTTGAGCTCATTTAATCCTGAAAATACAAAAGGAAGACAAAAACACTCTTTTTCCAATATTAGTACTAAAAAAGGGTTAGTTTTATGCCTCATTTGATGTAATTTATATGTTGCATTTTACACACATCAAATACCCCCACACTTGAACTTTTGCTTGTCCTCAAGCAAAACTCTTTAATATGTGGCTTACACTCCCAAATGGAATAGGTAGAAGAGAAGGTTTTGGGCTTGTCGTAGAGTGTCGGGATTTCCAAGATCTTTTTGGGTTTTATTTTTATTTATTTACACTCCTATTCGTAATGATTTATTTAGAACTGTTTATAAAAGAAATTACTTATTTGGGCATAACATGCCTTTTTAAAATTCTATTTTATATACAAGTTCCATACCTCGCGGGGAAATCACTCACACTCGGCCGAAAGTGTATTTTTAGTGAATCACTCGAGAGCGGCACGGAACTTATTCCTACCATAGGCTTGCCAAGAAATCAATCCTCCTCCTTTTTAACTTTTATACCTTTGTAGATATCAAGAGGACTTTGTGGGTTAAGGGTTGGCTAGGGTTAAAGGTAGGTGGTTGGGTTAGTGGTTAGTAGAAAAAAGGCTAAAAAGCGTAACAAGTGTCGGTTTTCGTATTTTTACAATTTTTTTTTTTATTTTTGATGAAGCTTTTATTCAAACAAAGTTATTTTTGATTACTTTGTTTGTTTATTTTCTTTTTGCTTCATCATTATCAAAAATAATTTTTTTTTTTTTACGAAGAACCGAATTTGTTACTAAAATAAAGGGCTAAAAATGAAAAAGGTTTTGGTGGATGAAAGGGTTTTTTGTTTGGGTGATGAAATGAAAAGGTTTAGGCTCAAAGGGGCTAACTAGGGGGGTTTTTTGGGTAGGTGGTAAAAGAAAAAGAAAAATAATGGTGTAGAAATGAAAAGGGTTAGTCCTAATGCCTCCATCATTTACTTACTCGGGTTTAAGTTGATAAGGACAGGGAATGTATTGTCATGGCAAGTTCTAGAGTCGTAAGAACCAAGCAGCTATTCACACAAGAAACGAAAAATGAGCATTTAGTCAAATGATATGTAATTGTGTGCTCAATAAAGGCTCAAAACTCACTTTTGTGGGAATGGGTTTTTATGTGATCAAGTATATATAATCAAATTTTAAATAAGTTTGTCATGCCTTTTCATAATTTTCTTATGTTGGTTCTTTTTATCACTACGCTATCGGTTGTAAATTTGTAAAAATATAACCTTTTTGAGAACTTGAATTTCCCGAGTTAAACCTAGACAAGTAAAAAAATGAAATTTTTGAAAAAATTTGGGGTGATTAGCGGTTCCAATAGAGTTTTGTGTAAGTCTTGTATTTAGGATTTGCAAAATTCAAGGTTTTAGCATCCCCCCCCCCCCCACACTTAAATTACACATTGTCCTCAATGTGTCCCAAAAATAAATTTTTAGGTTGATTAGATGTGTAAAATAGTGTTTAAAAAGCAAAAATTTGTGTTACTGGGCACTGAACACGGCCCCGTGTTATCCGGGCACGGCCCCGTGTTCAAGTGCCAGTAACAAAATTGAAATACGAGAAACAGAAGTCTGGACACGGGGGCGTGTTGGGTGAACACGGCCCGTGTCCAGTTACCTGTACTGGGCGTTTTCTGCAGGTGGTTCGACACGGGGCCGTGTTGGTTGGGCACGGCCCGTGTTGAACCTTCTGAAATGGAGAAAATTGTCGGGTTGCCTCGTTCTTGTGCATGGGATCATTTTTCTCGTTCCCCTTTTCATCCTTTACCGCCATGAGTGTGTTTTATTCATTTTAAACCATCCAAACCTTAAAACCATCATTTCATTTCATCATAGAGAGAACTTACATAATCCTAAATTAAAATAAAATTAAAACTTATTTAGATAGGTCAGCAGGTACACGAGGTTATCATAAGGAGTTCTACTATTTTAAGAAAATTTCGAGAATGATTTCCCGATATAGTAGGACTTTTAGCCGAACGAATTCTTCCCTAAACTTTGTTCAAAGCCATTCTTCGATCTCTCTAGGGAGGAAGAATGCGGCTTCGTTTTCCTCTGCTGCTGGTGGTTGAGGGGGAACATTTACCGGGACTCCTTGCACCACTCTTCGCGGGAGTTCTTGGTGCATGGCGTACCATTCGGCTGGAATGACAACTTCGGGCACCATGTTCCACGCCCTTTGGGTTATTATGGGTACCAAAGGCGGGGAGGCGAGAAGGTTCAACCTCTGGTGCAAGAGGTTTACTTCATGGAGACAGCCCTCCAGCCCCACAGTAAGATGGTTGATACGGTCGACCAATGCTTCTTCCACTCCCGTCATTTCATCAATAGCCTCCCTTAGAGCGTAAACATAGTTTACAAGAGAGTCTTCTGCCGTTGAAGATCTCCTCCCTTGTCGGTTATTTCTTGAAGATGATCCGCTTGTTCTGCTTGCCATTTTCTGCGAAGAAAACCGAAGAAGGCTAAATTTTTACAAAACAGAGCCCCTGGACACGGCCCCGTGCTTGTTGAGCACGGCCCCGTGTCCATTTGTCTGCAGGATTTTTGGCTAAAGAATCTTGGAGTTTTAAATTATTTTTATGATTTCTATCTGGGTTTTAAGCTCAGATAATTTAAAATAAAGTTATGCAACTAACTTCAAGCTAGAATCTTTAGCAAATAATCTTACAAACTTCACATAGAGGGTTGGAATCAAGGGATTTCCAAGCTTCTATGGGGGAACTTTTGAAAAATTTTTGAAAGAGGAGGAAATGAATAAAAGTGGAAGGGACAAGAGGGTCCCTTGGAACCTTCTTTTAACACTTACCTAGGATGGTATGAGTGAAAATCCCAGGGATCTCTGTCAATTGAAGTGGTCAAAATGAGCAGGAATCAGGCTGCATTTAAAGAAAACGACAGCGCCCTGGGCACGGCCCCGTGTTGACTGAACACGGCCCCGTGTTCAGAGGAAATCCTGACACATTTTGTCCGTATTCTGACCAAATCAGCAGAGAATCTTTTTAGTGAGCACGGGGGCGTGCTGACCTGGACACGGCCCCGTGTCTGGAGGCTGCTTTATGGAGTTTTGCTACTTCAAGGATTTCCTCGATATCGGGTGGTTCCTGACTGGTTGGAACAACCCCAAAGTGCCTAATATACCTTAATTGTCCTAGACTAAGGCGAGAACGCAAGAGGTTGTCGGTGAGGGTAATTCCTATTTTCATTCTAGGTGGACAAGTCCAACCCTTTTCCGGGCTCTTGTTAAAGAAGGTATATGCCGAATCGCTCAGGTCTATGTATGCACCGAACGAAGTCGATGGTGAGTCCTTCACGGCACAATCGACACAGGGACGACTATCGTCCAAGTCTTTGCTAGGTACGAAGGTATTTTCGGGAGCAACGAGGTTGTCGGAATGCGGTTCCAACATTTCTTCATGGGTATCGTCTTGGGGTGGATCAATAAAATCCTTCCCAAGCTCTTCCATCCATTTCAGAATTAGCTCTTCTAGTTGAAATAACTCGCTAAGGAGCATTTCCCCTAGAATATCTGGCTGGGCGCATTCGAGGGAGAAATAGTGCTTATTTTTACTTTCGCCCCTCTTAAGGTTGTGAGAAGATGGTGGGTCCATGTAGTGGGGCCTATAATTTAGGAAGTAGCATTTTACTTCTTCATGTTCGCCACCACATAATTGACACCACTTACCATAAGAGTGCCGAAAGTAAAAACAATTACTATCACTCATGTTTATGTCAGAAATTACCAACCGTCGGGATCTAACGGTTCTGTTTTCAGTAACTGAAACTTGGGCACGGGGGCGTGTTGAGTGGACACGGCCCCGTGTTCAGCTTACTGTCTGATGTAAAACAGGATTGCCAGTTCCAATGATTGAGCACGGGGGCGTGTTCAGCGGGCACGGCCCGTGCTGAGCTCTGCAGAAGCTGAAAAACTAAGAGAATCCTAAAAAAAATAAAAAGAAAAATAAAAGATGATTAGGCCATTGATTCCTAACTTTCTTAAAATCCTTGTGTCCCCGGCAGCGGCGCCAAAAACTTGATGCGTGCGAAGTGTCGTAGATATTAGGTGTATATTTTAAGCCCTTTTTAACACTTATTTTAGCCAAGTTTTAAATTTATAAAACACGATATTTCACTAACAGTAAACACACATATGGGCAAGTGCACCCATCGTTGAGTGTAGTATAGCGTTGGTAAGATACCGAGGTCGTCCAAGGACACAAGAGCTTTTAATACCGGTTTATCCTCAACGTCTAACCAAAACAAAAGTTTAGAAAAAAGTTTTAAACTAAGAAAAATAAAACTAACTAAAATGCTGAAAATAAAAATAAAATAAAAACAGATAGACAAGATGAATCACTTGGTTCCGACTCGTATCTAGTATAACCTTTGATTATTTCCGCACTTTTGCACATAATTAAGAGATTATCTTAGTTATTGTAGTAGGCCCCTCTTTTGAAGGTGACGTTACCCTCACCCCAGTAGTTTGAGTCAGCAGGGATACAATCCTAAAGGGGTGGATTATTGGAAGATAATGAATTAAGTTATTAATGCAATATTGTGGTAGGCCCCGCTTTTGGCGGTGACGTTACCCTCGGCTAAGTAGTCTGAGTCAGCAGGGATACAGTCCTAAATAGCCGGGTTATAGTATTAATAGTAGTTAACTTATGAGGGGATCAAAGAGTTTGGACCCCCGCCATCCAATACCGTGAAGTATTGAAGGAGGTCCTACTGAATTTGACCCAGGTCCATTGCAGGACCTCTAAACGCTGAACAATGGCAAGACCTTTACCAAACCATTCCCTTAACCCCCTACCAGGTAGCCAACATACCTCCGTACGGGCGTAAATGCCGATCACCTCTCTGTTGGGCAGAGGTGGGGGAAAGTCAAATCACTGGTCCAGAAATGGTAGTCGATACTACAGAAAAGATTGCACAAATACGACAACGCATGGCGGCAGCTCGGGACCGTCAGAAAGCATACGCTGATTTAGACAGGAAACTACTCGAATTCCAAGTTGGGGATCGAGCGCTACTTAAAGTTTCACCCTGGAAGGGTGTGGTTCGTTTTGGCAAGCGCGGCAAACTAAATCAACGATATGTTGGACCTTTCGAAGTTATTGAGAAAATAGGCAAAGTGGCCTACAGATTGAACTTACCACCTGAACTCAGTGCAGTTCACAACGTCTTTCACGTGTCGAATCTAAAGAAATGTACGTCAGACGAGACCCACGTAGTTCCCTTGAAGGAACTCACTATTGACGAACGGTTGAACTTCGTCGAGGAACCTGTTGAAATCACGGACCGGGATGTTAAGGTCCTCAAGAACACGAGAATCCCTCTTGTACGAGTTCGTTGGAACTCCCGTCGCGGCCCAGAGTTCACCTGGGAGCGTGAAGATCAAATGAAACTCAAGTATCCCCAGTTATTCGGAACCAATGCAACTACTACTGAGGCTGAAGCTACCAATACAGAATTTCGGGACGAAATTCCAAATCAACGGGGGGATAATGTGACACCCCAAGAAAAACCACTAATCTTCGCAAACCTGCTCGGGGAGCCGCGATACAATACAGGTAAACAACGTCACACCACTAGCTTCCTCAGTAACCGCATGCTAAATTTCGGGACGAAATTTCTTTCAAGTTGGGGATAATGTGACAACTCGAATTTCCGACATTCTTTATTCGCATTAAATGCACATTGACTTTGACTATATAGTTGTGATATGGTAACGTATTGTGTTTGCGTGATTATGTGTTGGATTGTATAACATGTCGTGAAACATAAACTGCTTAACATAGGAAGAGTCCGACGAAACACAAGTGTGTTTCGCCAAGTCCATTCCGACGAAACAAAGCCTGATTCGCCAACTGCAACTCGACGAAACAGAATGTGTTTCGCCGAGCCCAGATTCGCCAAAAGCCCAGTTCGGGCCCAGCTTGTTATTCCGAGTTTTAATACGTAAAACAACATTAGTTCACACTTTTATCATAACAACCGAAACCCTAGAGCCCTTCTCTCCTGTGTGACGGCAGTAGGAGCTTCTCGAAGATATCCCTAGCGATCGATTCGTATTTCTCATATCTCGGTTAGTATGTGTTCGTTAATCGGTTCATGTTTCTGTGATATCTCGATTCATACTTGTGCTTATGGTTGATATGTGTTATTGCTGCGATAAGAGTAGGATGATGATGATATAGATTTTGTTATGATATGATATAGTAGGATATATATAAATGATATGCGAAACTTGATACAATCAAATGCTTGGTTCTGAATGTTGTTTATATGGCCTGATTCTGATTACATTAGTATCTTGATAGGGATTGATGTGATGATGTTGTATGTTATTGGATATGCTATACACATAAACTAGGGTTTATGCTAGACAATGATTCTTGGATGATTGAGTTATGATGATTCTGCATACACCTTGACCTTCATATGATTTCTGATATTGATGACGGCTGCTAGAATGATTAGGGTTTATGTGTTATTCGCATTCTGCTGTAACTGATGTCTGCGAAACAGACATCCGACGAAACAGGACTCTCGGCGAAACAGAATGTGTTTCGCCAAGAGTCATCGACGAATTAGGAGTTCTGTTTCGCCGAAGGAGACTTCGACGAAACAGAAGTGTTTCGCCAACTTATGTGTTTCGTCAATATCTGTGTTTCGCCATTATGTGTGTTTCGCCGAATAGCTGATCTGTGCAGGAACTTGAGTTAATTCTGTTAAGTGTTAACTGGAATATCTGACTGCTGTTAAATGATATACATGACTTGTGTGATTGCGACTACGTACTACATGCTTATACGTGTACCTTGTGACTACAAACTGATTATTCTATACGTGCATACTTTAGGACGTGATTGATTCACTTTGAGCACATACTTAGCATACCGAGCAAACCAAGGTGAGTTCACACTCTTACCAAGGCATGGGATTCCCCAGGTGGGTTGGGAATGGGATTGATTGATTGCTTGTACACATTACTACTAGACTACATACCACGGTCCTCGGATTGGGAAGGATGCCTGTGCCAAAAATCTACGTACTATCCTCGGATGGGAAGGATACTAGTGTTAACACATACAAAAATCCTAGGTACCAAATGTTCTCGGATGGGAAGAACACCAGCGCTAAACCTACGTACTTGATACGTACTATCCTCGGTTGGGCAGGATACTTATTATTATCCTCGGATTGGGAAGGATACTTATGAATCCAACTAGTCTAGTAAATATACATTATGGGAAGCCCCCACCATTAGAACGTACTAACGGCCCAGTAGAGCCACATGTTACATATGAACTTACTATTACGCACTTACTCTCTGTGAACTCGCTCAACTAGTTGTTGATCCTCTGTTACATGCCTTGCAGGACCTTAGGTACTTATGGAGCTTGCACGGGAGGCGTAGTCGTTGTGGGCATGGATTTTGGATATTTGTTTAGACTTTATGACATTTCATACTTTATTACGATGGGCTTAATCATACGCTTCCGCTATACTGTGATAACATACTTATGTTTTGGAACACCTTTCATATGGATTGTTGGAATTAAATTGCAATTACTTTTACTTTATACATTATTCTATATGATTGGTGGCTTGATCCTGGTCAGTCACGCCTCCAAGCGGTGATACTCCGCGTGTGGATTTTGGGGGTGTGACAGATTGGTATCAGAGCCATTGGTTATAGAGAACTCGGTTTTAATAAGGGGAAAACGATTTTATTAAAACCAGACTATAACCAGAACAGTGCTCTCAACGATCCACAACGACGCTTCGCTCCACGTGCAAGACTCGACATCCTAGGTAATAAGGTTTATGTTTATTGCCTACATACTAGAATTACATAGAACTTTGCTCGTGGTATGCTTAGATTACAATGCTCACTAATTGTTGTTGCATGAGAACACTTGTGTGCTCACTCTCTTCGCACTATTCGCGAACCTCTCACCCACATGTTCTCCTTGATGTCAAGATCATGGGTGTACGCGTTAACCTAACACAAGCCCAGTTGGCGGCTTCGATCACTGAACAAGTTACTGCAGCACTCGCAGCTACCCAGACAGGAGGTGTAACCTGACATCACCACTTACTCTAGGATTTTTAGATCCTACTCTTGTAACTCAACACTTGTGCTTAATTTTGATTACTGTTACGCACACGACAAGTCAACACGCTCAGCCACCTGTGTGCACATACACGACTTTTATGGACTGTCGTCCTACTACTTTCAGCGACTCTCGAATCGGCCTTCAAATGTGCGAATGACCTGAGGTTCGTAAGGTGAAATATGCCACTGGTATTCTCGAATGCACTGCGCAAACTTGGTGGAACGCACAAGTTACGATACCGGGGCTGGCGGCTGCTAATGCCATCCCATGGAATGATTTTAAGGAACCTATCAAACGTGAATACAGTAGTTATGATGCCATCCACAAGTTGGAAGTGGAGTCCTTTAACATGAAGATGACGGGGTCAGAGATAGAAGCGTGCACGATAACGATCCAACAAACTGGCAATTTTGTGTCCAACTATGGTGGATCCTCCCAAAATGAGCTTTGAGCTGTACCTCAAAGGCTTAGTACCAGGAATTCAAACCATGTGATGACGGCTAAACTTGCTACTATTCAAGATGTTACTCATCTTGCTCATCGTCTCATAGACCAGGCAGTGGAACAGAACAAGCTGCCTCAATGTATCAGCGCTACTACTTCAACTACTTTTGCTACCCTCAGTGACAACCAATGAAAGTGGGATGGAACTTCTAGCAAGGGTTCGACTACGAATCCGTCCCAGGCACAGCAGCGAAAGATCAATGACAACCAAAGTCCTGGACAGCAACCATTTAGTATTCAAGGGCAGGGTGGATACAAGGGAAACCACCCTAAGCGCAAACGATGTAACCTGCACCACAGCGGGCAGGGCAAACGCAATCATCGTCAATAATGCAACAAGCTTGGTCATGGAACCAAAGATGGTAGAAACTCACGTCCTGCAAACCAGAACCGACAACAACAGCCACAAGATCTATAGAATCGGCGGCAACAGCAGGGAAACGAGAGATGTTATCAGATGATGTTGAAGGTCACATCGAAGTACACTGCCCACGGTTGAACCAGAACCAGAGCTAGAACCACAACCAAGGAAACGAGAACTAGTGAAGACAACAACTGGGGTAATAACGACGGCAATGGTGCCAGGGGTCGAGTGTTCGTGATTGGTCAGAGTGATACTAGGAATGACCCCAGCGTTGCGATAGCTTCGACATCGTCATTAGTATGGACTGGTTATCCCAACAACAAACAGAGATCCTATGCAAGGAGAAGATCATTCGCATTCCTAGTTCTGGTAATGAACCTCTCGAAGTTAAAGGCGACAAGAGTGGTGTCTTGAGTGGCATCATTTCTTTCTTGAAGGCTCAGAAGTGTTTACGAAAGGGCCACACAGCTGTTTTAGCACTCGTTACCGATACATAGAAGAAAGAGAAAAAGATTTAGGATATTCCTGTAGTACGCGACTTTCCTCAAGTGTTTCCAGAAGAATTACCTGGGTTACCGCCTCATCGTCAGGTCGAATTTCAGATCGAGCTCGCTCCAGGAGCAGCACCCATAGCTCGAGCGCCTTATCGTCTAGCTCCAACTGAATTAGAAGAACTGTCAAAGCAGCTACAAGAACTCTTGGAAAAGGGTTTTATACGTCCTAGCTCTTCGCCTTGGGGAGCCCCAGTGTTATTCGTAAAGAAGAAAGACGGTACGTTCAGGATGTGTATAGACTACCGCGAACTCAACAAGGTGACGATCAAGAATCGTTATCCTCTTCCGCGTATAGATGATTTATTCGACCAGCTGCAAGGGTCGAGCTACTACTCCAAGATAGACTTAAGGTCAGGATACCACCAGCTGAGAGTCCGGGATGAGGACGTCTCCAAAACAGCGTTCAGAACACGCTACGGCCACTACGAGTTTATGGTCATGCCATTCGGGTTAACGAACGCGCCTGCGGTTTTCATGGATCTTATGAACAGGGTTTGCAAACCTTACCTCGACAAGTTCGTCATTGTTTTCATCGACGACATCCTGATTTACTCGAAGAGTCGGGAGAACACGAGCAACACTTACGACTTATTTTGGAACTTCTTCGAACGGAACAACTATACGCTAAGTTTTCAAAATGCGACTTCTGGCTTCGTGAAGTCCACTTCTTAGGCCACGTGGTAAACAAGGATGGGATTCATGTAGAACCATCCAAGGTGGATTCGATCAAGAACTGGCCTGCACCTCGCACACCAACAGAAATACGCCAATTCTTGGGTTTGGCGGGTTATTACAGAAGGTTCATCAAAGACT
Organism: Helianthus tuberosus; assembly: GCA_030545235.1. Classification (NCBI taxonomy): domain Eukaryota; kingdom Viridiplantae; phylum Streptophyta; class Magnoliopsida; order Asterales; family Asteraceae; genus Helianthus; species Helianthus tuberosus. The sequence goes on from JARYGA010059831.1 coordinate 231,367, forward strand.
TCTCAAAGATTGCTCAGCCACTTACACTACTGACGCAGAAGGGTGTTGTCTACCGTTGGGGTAATGCACAGGATACAGCGTTCCAACACTTAAAGGATAGACTCTGTAGCGTACCTATTCTCTCATTGCCTGAAGGCACGGACGATTTTGTAATCTACTGCGATGCATCTATCCAGGGTCTTGGATGTGTGTTGATGCTGCGGGATAAAGTAATTGCTTATGCTTCGCGCCAACTTAAGATTCACGAATGGAATTACACTACGCATGATTTAGAGCTGGGAGCGGTTGTTTTTGCACTTAAGATATGGCGACACTACCTGTACGGTACCAAATGTGCTATCTACACTGACCACAGAAGCCTCGAACATATATTCAAACAGAAGGAACTGAATATGCGACAACGACGATGGGTCGAACTGCTAAACGACTACGAATGCTCAATCAGGTACCACCCAGGCAAAGCCAATGTTGTGGCTGACGCCCTCAGTCGAAAGGACACCGCGCCTAAGCGCGTGCGAGCTTTACAACTCACTATACAGCCTAGTCTTCCTTCACAGCTACGAGATGCTCAGGTAGAAGCATTGAAACCAGAAAACATCAGGGCTGAAGCCCTACGTGGCTCAAGGCAACGCTTAGAACAAAAGGAAGATGGCGCTTATTACGTAACAGGACGCATTTGGGTTCCACTCTATGGTAACTTACGCGAGCTTGTAATGGATGAAGCTCATAAATCTCGTTACTCGGTACATCCAGGTGCGGATAAAATGTACCACGATATCAGAACTACATACTGGTGGCCCAGCATGAAGGCCCACATAGCCACATACGTTAGCAAATGCTTGACTTGTGCGAGAGTCAAGGCAGAATACCAGAAACCGTCAGGTCCGCTCCAACAACCTGAGATACCACAATGGAAATGGGAACAAATTTCCATGGATTTTGTTACCGGTTTACCTAGATCCCAGCGCGGAAATGACACTATTTGGGTGATCGTGGATCGACTCACTAAGTCTGCTCACTTCCTGGCAATCAAAGAAACGGATAAGTTCTCCACACTGGCAGACGTATATCTTAGGGAAGTTGTTTCGAGGCACGGTGTGCCCACCTCTATTATCTCTGATCGTGACGCACGTTTTACTTCAGAGCTGTGGCAAGCAATGCATAAATCTTTTGGCTCTCGTTTAGACATGAGCACGGCGTATCATCCTCAGACCGATGGGCAGTCTGAGCGCACTATTCAAACTTTAGAAGACATGCTTCGGGCGTGCGTAATTGATTTTGGCAATGGTTGGGAGAAACATTTGCCACTCGTGGAATTTTCATACAATAACAGCTACCACACGAGCATTAAAGCTGCACCATTCGAGGCATTGTACGGGCGTAAATGCCGATCACCTCTCTGTTGGGCAGAGGTGGGGGAAAGTCAAATCACTGGTCCAGAAATGGTAGTCGATACTACAGAAAAGATTGCACAAATACGACAACGCATGGCGGCAGCTCGGGACCGTCAGAAAGCATACGCTGATTTAGACAGGAAACTACTCGAATTCCAAGTTGGGGATCGAGCGCTACTTAAAGTTTCACCCTGGAAGGGTGTGGTTCGTTTTGGCAAGCGCGGCAAACTAAATCAACGATATGTTGGACCTTTCGAAGTTATTGAGAAAATAGGCAAAGTGGCCTACAGATTGAACTTACCACCTGAACTCAGTGCAGTTCACAACGTCTTTCACGTGTCGAATCTAAAGAAATGTACGTCAGACGAGACCCACGTAGTTCCCTTGAAGGAACTCACTATTGACGAACGGCTGAACTTCGTCGAGGAACCTGTTGAAATCACAGACCGGGATGTTAAGGTCCTCAAGAACACGAGAATCCCTCTTGTACGAGTTCGTTGGAACTCCCGTCGCGGCCCAGAGTTCACCTGGGAGCGTGAAGATCAAATGAAACTCAAGTATCCCCAGTTATTCGGAACCAATGCAACTACTACTGAGGCTGAAGCTACCAATACAGAATTTCGGGACGAAATTCCAAATCAACGGGGGGATAATGTGACACCCCAAGAAAAACCACTAATCTTCGCAAACCTGCTCGGGGAGCCGCGATACAATACAGGTAAACAACGTCACACCACTAGCTTCCTCAGTAACCGCATGCTAAATTTCGGGACGAAATTTCTTTCAAGTTGGGGATAATGTGACAACTCGAATTTCCGACATTCTTTATTCGCATTAAATGCACATTGACTTTGACTATATAGTTGTGATATGGTAACGTATTGTGTTTGCGTGATTATGTGTTGGATTGTATAACATGTCGTGAAACATAAACTGCTTAACATAGGAAGAGTCCGACGAAACACAAGTGTGTTTCGCCAAGTCCATTCCGACGAAACAAAGCCTGATTCGCCAACTGCAACTCGACGAAACAGAATGTGTTTCGCCGAGCCCAGATTCGCCAAAAGCCCAGTTCGGGCCCAGCTTGTTATTCCGAGTTTTAATACGTAAAACAACATTAGTTCACACTTTTATCATAACAACCGAAACCCTAGAGCCCTTCTCTCCTGTGTGACGGCAGTAGGAGCTTCTCGAAGATATCCCTAGCGATCGATTCGTATTTCTCATATCTCGGTTAGTATGTGTTCGTTAATCGGTTCATGTTTCTGTGATATCTCGATTCATACTTGTGCTTATGGTTGATATGTGTTATTGCTGCGATAAGAGTAGGATGATGATGATATAGATTTTGTTATGATATGATATAGTAGGATATATATAAATGATATGCGAAACTTGATACAATCAAATGCTTGGTTCTGAATGTTGTTTATATGGCCTGATTCTGATTACATTAGTATCTTGATAGGGATTGATGTGATGATGTTGTATGTTATTGGATATGCTATACACATAAACTAGGGTTATGCTAGACAATGATTCTTGGATGATTGAGTTATGATGATTCTGCATACACCTTGACCTTCATATGATTTCTGATATTGATGACGGCTGCTAGAATGATTAGGGTTTATGTGTTATTCGCATTCTGCTGTAACTGATGTCTGCGAAACAGACATCCGACGAAACAGGACTCTCGGCGAAACAGAATGTGTTTCGCCAAGAGTCATCGACGAATTAGGAGTTCTGTTTCGCCGAAGGAGACTTCGACGAAACAGAAGTGTTTCGCCAACTTATGTGTTTCGTCAATATCTGTGTTTCGCCATTATGTGTGTTTCGCCGAATAGCTGATCTGTGCAGGAACTTGAGTTAATTCTGTTAAGTGTTAACTGGAATATCTGACTGCTGTTAAATGATATACATGACTTGTGTGATTGCGACTACGTACTACATGCTTATACGTGTACCTTGTGACTACAAACTGATTATTCTATACGTGCATACTTTAGGACGTGATTGATTCACTTTGAGCACATACTTAGCATACCGAGCAAACCAAGGTGAGTTCACACTCTTACCAAGGCATGGGATTCCCCAGGTGGGTTGGGAATGGGATTGATTGATTGCTTGTACACATTACTACTAGACTACATACCACGGTCCTCGGATTGGGAAGGATGCCTGTGCCAAAAATCTACGTACTATCCTCGGATGGGAAGGATACTAGTGTTAACACATACAAAAATCCTAGGTACCAAATGTTCTCGGATGGGAAGAACACCAGCGCTAAACCTACGTACTTGATACGTACTATCCTCGGTTGGGCAGGATACTTATTATTATCCTCGGATTGGGAAGGATACTTATGAATCCAACTAGTCTAGTAAATATACATTATGGGAAGCCCCCACCATTAGAACGTACTAACGGCCCAGTAGAGCCACATGTTACATATGAACTTACTATTACGCACTTACTCTCTGTGAACTCGCTCAACTAGTTGTTGATCCTCTGTTACATGCCTTGCAGGACCTTAGGTACTTATGGAGCTTGCACGGGAGGCGTAGTCGTTGTGGGCATGGATTTTGGATATTTGTTTAGACTTTATGACATTTCATACTTTATTACGATGGGCTTAATCATACGCTTCCGCTATACTGTGATAACATACTTATGTTTTGGAACACCTTTCATATGGATTGTTGGAATTAAATTGCAATTACTTTTACTTTATACATTGTTCTATATGATTGGTGGCTTGATCCTGGTCAGTCACGCCTCCAAGCGGTGATACTCCGCGTGTGGATTTTGGGGGTGTGACAGCTGGACACGGCCCCGTGTCCGTCTGACACTCTCTCTCCTCATTAATTGTAATTCGCAATTACAATAAATGCGCCTGCTGTACTTTCGACACGCCCCCGTGTCCGCTGAGCACGGCCCCGTGATGGGCAATAGAAGCTTCTATAGATTTGTCTTTTCTGCTGCTTCTTGGGCACGGCCCCGTGCTGGCTGAGCACGGGGCGTGTTCAGCCTTCTGTTTTCTCTATTTTGCTTTGAAGGGTGCCGTTGAGGGTTCGGGCAGTCCACTAATGTTCCTTTTCTTGTATTTATGTTGGATTTAGCTGTCTTTTTGCTTCTTTTGCGTTTTTGAGCTCATTTAATCCTGAAAATACAAAAGGAAGACAAAAACACTCTTTTTCCAATATTAGTACTAAAAAAGGGTTAGTTTTATGCCTCATTTGATGTAATTTATATGTTGCATTTTACACACATCAGTAACACTTAGGGCTGACCCGAGCGTTATCCCGAAGTTGTATCCTATTAATTCAAGCAATAAGAAGAACAAGGAAGCCGGTAATTGTCAGCTCCCGAGGTTTTATGCCGGAGATCTAGATTGATCAAGGGTTTTCCTTGTACATCTCGTGTCAACCTTTACATTTATCGCTCATTCTTTGATTATTGATATAGTTTGATATCCTCAAGCTATATCCTGAAACTGTTTTCATAAACGATCAACTTAACATATTTTTTTGCAAATACCAATAGCACACTACCTCACAAACTAATTTGATCATTAATTGCTTCAGTAATTTTTTACCGAAACAAGGTGTAGATAATAAATTTACACATTTGAATTCTTTCAATATATAGATACATGTAAATTAATTTTGCTATGTTGTATTTGATTAATTAGGTAGTAAAAATGATTTTGATTGGCACATGTGGTTTACCTCAAATTGCACTTTGAAACTCTCTCTTTCATTTTTTACATAGTGATACCGTGTGGTGGAACTTTCATTGCACTTTGACACCCACCATTAGTCAATGGTTAGGTTGACTGTCCATAAGAGGGGTAAACTGGTAATCTTCCATCCCTTCCCCACAAATTACAATGACCATGTTAACCTTCAACTACAATACCACATTAACCATCACCGATCATTACAACATCCACCCCCGTTTTGCAAACACCAATCACCACAATGACCACTGTATACTACCACCACCGCAACTTCACGTCATCAACAACCATCAATCACTCTCCATTATCGTCTCCAAAAGCCTAGCCATAGAGCACCACCATGGTTTACCATCACCATTACATCCATTATTAAATACCACCAATGATCACAATCTCCATTCACAGAATACATCCACCATATTAATGACTGTCATGCACACCACCTCAACCGTCATTGTTCACCCACAACGACACCAATACAACTTCCATCGTCCATTACTATATCTACCATCTATCAACACATCACCTTCGACCACCATTATCATCACCAACTACTACCAAAATGAACATAGATTGTTAGCTTTAATTTAGTCGCTGGAGGTCATGTCAAACCTACCTGAATCTATCATTACAGTCATCTGAATGAGGATTGTTGCCGGAAACACTACCACTTGTTGATTATATCATTAGAACATGGGTAAAACATAAACCCTAATTAAATAAATTCAATCATGGATAATAAATCATGCGTACCTGGTTAGCCAGTAACTGCATCAGATAATGAAGTAGACGTCATGTTCGTCAGATTGATTCGGTTCCCCTTTAGGATGTATGTTCTTGATGGTAGTACCGAGTTCTTTAGGGTTGAAGAACTCGTAGTAATGGAGAGAGAGGAGGGGCGATTTTGAGTGTGATGTTATGAATGTCTAACCCTAATCCTTCTCTAGTAATCTCCTTATATACACCCAAGGGGAAACCCAATTAGTTAATTAGGGCAATCTGGCCCATCAACAATTACCAGCTAATTTATTATAGGTTTTAATATATTTTGATCCTTATTATATAAATGATAATGATGGCTACTAGATTAAATATAAATAAATAAATATTTAATCTTACACTCTCCCACTTAGCCGAATAATCATTTATCATGAGTATTAGATTAGTCTGATCAGAAGTTAATACTCATTTTAGCTTTAAACCAAGAACCGTAGCAGCGAAATACAGCCGTTGAATCATTACGCGACTCAGGACCCCCATTAGTCATACTACAGCCTCAATTTAAAACCTAACAGTTATGATCAAAATACAAACAAGCCCTTTAGCGTTTGATTTGTATTTATATTTGTCTATATGTCATTACACCGGCAGAACATATGTTAGAGACATACAAAATCAAACTGATGAGGAAAATTAAAAGTTAATCATTCATAGTACGATATGCAGTTGTACATAGTCATCAATAAACCCGTGATTATTATAAGCGCTTACATAATAGTTATGGGTGATAGACTTTTAGTTATAGGATCCTTAAGCATATCATGAATGCATTCGATACAAAGATTTAGTTTCCTCAATTCGTTCATAAACGAATAATTAATTTCGTATCGAAATTTAATGCAACACCTCTTGAACTGTTACTGTTCAAGGAGACATGGTAGCTGACATTATCACAATAAGTCTTCAATATATTAATTATATGGAGTTAATAAGCTTATGAGTCCACTGATAAATTTCCAACAACATTTAGTGACTATATTATGTCGTTATAACTTAGGTTGTTGATATCAGTCCATTATGACTCCTCCATGAAATAGGTTTTGTCTGCTGACATAAGAATATGCCCGAAATTACATTTTTTCAGCTTTGAACATTTAGTTCTCACTTCTTCTTTAAAATCATAGCCTCTCGTTTCTTTTAAAGATATTGTAATACTTTATTAAATGCTTCACATTAATCTAGACATATCTAGTGTGTTGCAATGTGAGTAATATCTAAACGAGTATAGACTTAAACTTACATAAGGCTTCTAATTAATTAAGCGTAAGGAAATAATCTCATTTATCCTATTATCCTCTAAAGGAGAGCAGTATTGTTTGTTACATATGCAATGACCAATTTAATGTTAAACTTATGAAACAGAAGTAATGTCCCATTTGGTCTATCTCAACATGTTATGATATTTATTATGTAAGAGATATCTCTGAGATCTATTATATCAAAGTTTGTGTTAACAATGCTTTGACTTATGTAACATATACTTGTCAAAAGAATATCATCTATATAGACAAGTTTATCTTAGTTGCTCCCACTCATCTTGAGGTAGGTACATTAATCCATTTGGTTGTTGATGAAAATAATTACGTTAAGATTTCATCACATTATGATGTTTGCATTAACCCATACATGGATTTTATTGGCTTATAGACAAACTGTTCTTTAACCTTAAGTCTAGAACTTTCAGGTTATTTTATGAACATGTAAATGTGTCAGCCAATTGTTAGGGAAAATGGTGTTTAATGTTCATCTAATGCAGCTTTAAAGTATTATAAGCTACTAGAACAATGATGATCCTTAAAGAAATCTTTTGTAAGATAGGTAAGAAAGATTCTTTAATTATTTATCTCTTCCTGAGTGTAACCTTTGACAATCAATCATGCTTTTTCGTGTCTTACCGTTTATATTAGGATTTGGTTTAGTTATGAACACTCTTAGGTAATTCAATCAAATCCTAAACGTTATATGAACACATAAAATCAGTTTTACTAGAAAACTGTTTTATTCAATTCAGAGGATTGATTGGTACTAATGGCTTAACTTGAAGAGATAGGACCAGTAAACTTTTCCAAAATCCGTTTCGAACTTCAATTAGGGAGGTTATGTAATCATCAAAGTTAGTAGGTTTTTAAACCTAGATGACCTCCTGAGTTGATTATTGGGTTTGTTAGAAGTTTCAGTTTTATGGATTAGCTCTTAATTAGGTTGCTATCATTTTCATTCTAAGTTTGTAAGAGTTGGTGCAGTATGGGGTACAAGAGGTGTAATCGGAGTTAAATGCGGAGTAAAATTTAATGACACTCTTCCCTCCGCCTCTTGTATTCCTTGCATGTCATGAGAAAGACTTTTACTGCTCCCACTATGCTTAGATATCTTAATGAACTCGGCATGCTTAGGGTCAATATTTAATGACCAACAAATTCTAATAGAGAAACAAGTTAATGACATTAGTCGTTGTGATTTCTCTTGTTTGAGGATTATGTTAGTTTAGGTAGGAAATCTAAGTGTACCCACAATTAAGCAACAATGAAACTTTTGTAAGAGTAGCATTAGATTTGGAACAGTGTCATGATGGAGCGGTGTCTTGTACAAGAGGTGTAAACTGAAGTAATATAAAGTTTTCACTCCCCCACCTCTTGCAACTTTTTACAAGTTATAATTAAGACACTTAATGCTCCCACCGATCTTTGATATTTCTAGAATGCTACAAGAGAAGTTTCAATGAGTGACATGGGAACCTATCACATATACGTTAGACTTTATTTGATTTCTTTAATGTCCAGATATCATAAGAAACTTTAGGGACATATTTAATAGAAATCTTATTAAGTACATACATGAATAGATTTCTTCTAAGAATGTGGACCATATGCGACAAGATTTAGAAACAAGTTGATAGTCTTTCAAATGATAAATGAATTATGTCTGAATATTCCATTTGGAATAAGTTCCACGAATGTCAATGAATGACTTATGATGGACCCATACTTATTCCATAAGCCAAGTAATGTTTTAGGGCTTTAACGTCATGATTTAAAATCACTTAGAATGAGATTAGATGAAAATCATCCTCATTAACCATGTCATGATTTCTCATGAATTTTAGTTATAGTGGATGAAATTTATAAGTCTCATTTTCCTTTTGTCAAATTCTCATTTACATGATGACAAAAGTTGTGAAAATGTAAGGCATCATCTAGTTTTATCTTAGTAATGTTTCAATCCAGATATTGAGAACAAATAATATGAGAGTTTAAGGTAATTGTGACTTTATGTTGGTTATGCAAACCTCACAACCTTCATAACATTGCTTAATTATGATACTATATTCTAACTAATCTTCAGAATATATATAAGGTATCGAAAAACGTTGTTAGAAGACTGCTTATTATGGTTCTTATAGCGTTAACATTTAATTTTGTCACTAACTCTCATGTTAGTTATTTGTCGAGTTCTGGTAAGGAAACCTATGGAACTAGAGTCAACTAATCATGTGTTAATTGGAATATTAAAATTAGCAGACTGAAATATCTTTAGTAAGTGACTATCTAGTTAACTTATCGAACTGTTCTTCTGAATAATGGATAGTCTCGTTGCTTATGCCTAGTCTAATGGCATAATTATGTTGTGAGATTCTCCCTTGAAAAACCTTAGAGTTGGAATTTTGTACTTGTATTTTGACTATGGACCTTAGAACAATCCTCTTTTAAAGTTTAAGTGGTTGTAAGGTGAGTAACAATTTATTTTCCAGCTTCAAACATTTATTTCTTTGTACATATGTTACTTATCAACACACTCGTTATACTTTGATACTTTTGAGTGTTATAGTTGATTTATAAGGCATCAAATTGCACAAGTGAAAATCTTAGTATGTAAAGTACTGGAAAAATGTACTTATTTCCATGCGTAAGCCCTTAATTTTATGGGTCATGGTATTGTACATTATTATGTATTCACATATACCACTTAGCTTTATAGTTAATAATTTTTAAATGAAGGTATGCATCTTAGGAATTCTTGTGATTATTACACAATTATAGATTAGTATTAGGAAAGACTTAATTTGAATAACTTTAGTGATAGCATTTATGTTAGAGAGATCTTGATTATCATAAGAGACATCATGTTCGATTTATCATATTCTAGTTTTCTTCTGTAGTACTTATATCAGAAGAGAGCAATAAGATTATCGTGTCTTAAGAGATAATCAAGGATTTAATTTAAGAGCTAATTCTTATAGAAACTTTAAATAAAGCAAAACATTTTAGATTTAAAAATTAGAGTGGACGAGTCATTGATTTATAGAAGAAAATTACAGTGAGTAAATTTATGGGTACTAAAAAAATAAGGCAGACAAAATGATCATAAAAAATTAATGAAGGATCATTAATATAAGGATCATTATGTGAAGAGGTTCTGAGAGCATTCACATCCAAACCATCAAATTATACATACATTCCACTAAAAAACAACTCCTATATCAATATATTTCCACTAAAAACAAATACTTTTTCTCTCTCCTTTCAATTAAATAATATTATCATTACATTTTTCTCTCACTTTCACTCACAACCACTTTCAAAATATATTAAAAAATTATAACAGGTGAACAGTGTCCCCCCAAATATACAGATGAACAGTAACTTTTTATCTCTCCTCTACTCACAACCACTTTTTATACCCCACATAAATATAAAAACCCCCCTCACATAATATGGTTCCTTGGATGTGAATGCTCTGATATGTCTATTACTAACATCAAAATAATAGACTTATTTAAAGTTCTACTTAAACGAAGACAAATCAGCTTTGGCCAGAAGTGTAATCATTTAAGCATGTGTGCAAAGTAATCGTGACAAATCAACTTTGGCCAGAGATGAGACAATCACTTTAGTTATGCACTTGTTAAGAATGCTATACATGAATGAATTAAATCCGCTTTGGCCAGAAATTAAGACATTCACGTTTGTAATGCATACTCAACATGGCTTTCATAATACTTGAACGATAAATAGATGTATTAAATCAGCTTTGGCCAGAAATGATACATCAGAAGCTCATTCAAGTTAAGCCATTTTGGTTTTGTAAAACATTATTTGATCCTTATTAATTAACTAAGTATTTACAAAACCAATTATTTAATAGCAAAATCTTAGTTCACATTAAACAGCCTAAAATTATGAGGTTTTGAGTGAGATCTCGACTCAGTTATGAGGTCTCGAGTGAGATCTCGAGTCAAGTCTCGACTCATCTTGCAACATTATGAGGTCTCGACTCATTAAGGTCTCGAGTCGCAACCTCAGTGTCTCGAGTCGTAATCATGGTCTCGACTGCTGTGTTTTACGAGATCTCGACTCCTTGATGAGGTCTCGAGTCGCAACCATGGTCTCGAGTTGTGAAGATTGAAGTCCTTAGTCGAAACCTTAGTGGTCTCGAGTCGAAACCTTATGGTCTCGAATCGAAATCGTTGTCTCGAGTTATAAAGATTTGAGAACATTTATGATTTCGAGTCGAGACCTTGTGGTCTCAAGTCGAGATCTTGGTCTCGGCTCGTTAAAATTTATCTCGAAACTCCTGTTACAGCTGATTAGTGTGAAAAGTTTGAATCAGCTAATTTTAAGGGATTTTGATCATAATTTCGAAATATCTCATGTGTATCTATCCAAGTTAATTATTCGATTATAAATTAAAAATAATATATTATTCGAAACTTGGAGATAAAGTTACACAATTTTAGGAAACATAATCAAATCCTGACGTTATCCCAAAATAAGGGGATTTCTTTATAAATATATATATAAAAAAAATCATGGACATTACTACCAACTAAAAATATAATTCGTTGGACTAATGGTTCATTATATACGTTCTGATCGAACTATGATATTAGTCCATAATTTAAATTGAAAAAAACAAATTTGGATGAGGATTGCCTTCTACTTAATTTGATATGGCAGATTCTTTCATCACCAATCATAAGAATGCATAAAATAGTAGACTTCAATTAAATAATAATGAAGTGTAATTCGGAACACAATTCAATGAATTAATTTTGATTTCAAATTTCAAAATCAATATATACGATACTAATTAATCAGTGGGAACAAGTACCGAAAAGGATATAACTGATTTCGATTATTTTCATAAAACAACTTAGCAATCATCAAAGATAAAATAATTTTGATTGATTTTAATTTCCAAATCGATTCATTGAATTCCTTTGAATTGATATAATCAACATCTGCTCTGATACCACATGTTGATTATATCATTAGAACATGGGTAAAACATAAACCCTAATTAAATAAATTCAATCATGGATAATAAATCATGCGTACCTGGTTAGCCAGTAACCGCATCAGAGAATGAAGTAGACGTCATGTTCGTCAGATTGATTCGGTTCCCCTTTAGGATGTATGTTCTTGATGGTAGTACCGAGTTCTTTAGGGTTGAAGAACTCGTAGTAATGGAGAGAGAGGAGGGGCGATTTTGAGTGTGATGTTATGAATGTCTAACCCTAATCCCTCTCTAGTAATTTCCTTATATACACCCAATGGGAAACAAAATTAGTTAATTAGGGTAATCTGGCCCATCAACAATTACCAACTAATTTATTATAGGTTTTAATATATTTTGATCCTTATTATATAAATGATAATGATGGCTACTAGATTAAATATAAATAAATAAATAAATAAATATTTAATCTTACACCACTGCCTTCATCTTCATCGCCATTAATATAGTACCACCATCACCGGTGCCTACGACATCACCACCATTTCCTCCGTCACCGGAAACCCTCTCTGATTCTCAGAACGATCACCATCTGTAATCATCTCAGTCTCCATTGGCGCTCGCACTGTTAGACAGGACATCCGGCCTCCTTTTCCGATCTCATTATCTTTCTTTGGTCATCTCTCTCTACAATCTCTCCATGTCTCTCTATTTCACTTTGCTTTCTCACTCTATTTTCTGTAATGGAAAAGTGGTTGTTGGCGTTTTGGATTTCTTTGGGAGAGAGAAAGAGAGGGGTGTGAGCGATTGGAACAACTGGGGGATTTGGGATTTTGGAGAATTAGGGCTAGTCAGGTAGAAGAAAGTGTGATTCATGGGTGTTGAAGTGATTTAAGGGTATAATAGTCTTTTACGCATTTTTTGGCCGTCAACCTAACGTGTGACTAATGGTGGGCATCTAAGTGCAATGATAGTTCCACCACAGGGTGTCATTATGCAAAAAATGAAAAATAGAGTTTTAAAGTGCAATTTAGGGTAAACCATAGGATGGCAAATTGTAGTTTACTCTATATATAATGGGAGAGGATCATGAGATCACTCTTTCTTCGTGAGAAAACTCAAGAGAACTCTATTAATCAATTGATATTTGTGTTGAATTTTTTCTATGGTTTGTGTTTTGGGTATAGTGTTTATGGTTTAATTTTTAGAGATCAGGGTTTTGATTTTAGGGTAGAGATTTAGCATTTAGTTTTTATCTTTTAAACATTTAGGGTTTATGGATTTGGGCTTAGAGTTTGGGTAAAGTTTTCTCGAGTTTTCCCACCAAGATGAGTTTTCTCATGATCCATCCCCTATATATATGTGTGTGTGTCACACACACATACATACATACATACATACATACATACATACATACATACATACATACATACATACATACATACATACATACATACATACATACATACATACATACATACATACACACACACACACATATATATATATATATATATATAACTTCTAATAAAAGGTAGAGACTATTTTTTTAAAGTTTTTGTTGTTCGGACGATAACAATCTGAGTCATCATGCTAAAGAACAAAAAAAAACCACTGTATTTGATGTGTGATGTTGCATTATATTATTAAAATATCGAAATGTGTAAACGACATCACTTTATACACACAAAAACAACTAAACTGTAACACCTGTGTCATTTCAACCATCAAACAAATGCCAAACCAATGAAATAATGTATTTCATACTTTGGACTTGTATAAATATGTGTATCTTTTGCACATATCAACTCATGTTCGATTTCAAGCTCTAAATCGCTTTCTGGAAGGTTATACACGCACTGATGCGTAAATATAACCAGTTTAACGCAACAAACACTACGGAATAGTGAAATAGGCTTAACATACCTTAAATAACCTTTACATAACTTAGATATAAGTTTTGGAAGGTTTGGTGTGGTGAAATCAAAGTTTAATCGCTTACAGGGAATAAAGTTGACAAACTGCGAAAGTATGCCAATTTGAACTGTAACAGATATTCCGGAACATGACCATAAGTTAAGCATACCATAAATATCCTTTACATAGCTTAGAAATAGGCTCTGAGGTGTTCGGTGTGCTAAAATAAAGTTTTGTGTCATTCAGGGACTAAAAGTGTCAAAAAGTGCACAAGTTTGCATTTTCGCGCATAACTTACGTTCTGAATACATCCGGACATCCAAAAATTTATGTAAGCACTAAAATATTTTATTTTAGTGTTCGCCATAAGAAAAATCCATTCGTCACGTCATTTGGATCGTTTTTCGCGCTTATGCGCATTCCGTCGTAATTAAGCGAACATCGCGTTCGTACGGCCAAACGAACCAACATCCGGCATATTTTTGAGCATGTTTTGAGTTCCCTATACTTTAACTTCGTTTTAGAGCCTTGAAATGAGGTTAACGGGGTTCAAACGCATCGAAAAAGGCCTTAAACACGTGCAGGGACCATTTCTGCCAACTTTGAAACATTTCTGAATCAGAGGGGTGCTAGCGTAGCGCGAGCCCTATAGTACGCGACTGCCTATTCTGGGCAGAAAACATGCAGAAACTCAGTTTTTCGCTTTCGGGACCAGATTCGATGTATTAGCCGTTGTTTAATTCACAACCACACATTCTAAACTTGCTTAGTCAGCGGATAAGGATGAAATTTAGGCACCATAACTTTGCAACACATGTATGGATGGAATTTAAGCACCTAAACACCATAACTTTGCAACACATGTATGGATGGAATTTAAGCAACTAAACACCATAACTTTGCAACACATGTACGGATGGGATTAAGGCACGTTTTCCATGAAACGATCTTAACGGTTCGGGTATTCCTATAAATACCCCATACCCCCCATTGCTAAAATCACTAGAATTCTGATTTGAGAACCTCTAAGTTGAAACCATTGTTTCATACCTGAGATTCTTGAATCGGGATTAGCATTCGGGGACCCTTCGTAAGTATTCTTTCGTTTTTTTCCTTATTTTACTGCTTTTCAAGTCAGAAAGTCAAACTTTGTTTGACTTTCAGCGTTGACCAGTAATGGTCAATGCGAAGTTCGTTTGAACTTCGCAACGTGAGTGTAATCACGTTGGTCATAGTCCCTTGGGACTATGCCCACTGATTACCACGTTGTTTAGGGTCGTAGGGTAAGCGATCTGATAAATCGCTTATACCTCGAACCCGACCCAGTTTGGTCGATCATTAGGATCCGACCAAACACATTAGGTGACCATAGTAGGTAGGGAATAACCTTCCGAGGTTATACCCTATGGTCACATCGTTTAAGTAGTTGTATGATAGGTAGTTTATATGCCTTAGGTAAATTACCAGAATACCCTTTTCATGTATAATTGGTAATTAAGCATATGTAACCTAAACCTTTGTCACATAACTGATTATGTAATATGTTTAGGCATATAACACTTGTCATAGGGCTAGTTAGGCGGTCCGAACGCGTTTCACGCGAACGACGCGTTAAAGTAGCATAAGCTACCTAAACGGGTCGTAATGGGTCGAAATCACTTAGGTTAAGTTTCATTTAGTATGTAGGCTTTGATTAACCATATCACATGAGTTCCTACACTCATTTGGTTTACAAACCCTCATGCTACCCAGTCTTCCGATTTAGGTCCGGTTTATTAATGTAGTTACCTATATTAGGTGCCGTTTGATATTCCGCGATCTCTAGCATTGCTTGGTGGTTATCCTAGGACTTCTGAGCAATCTCAAGTGAGTACATAGACCCCTCTTTTACTGTTTTCCAAACTGTTTTGGGGTGGAACACATGTGCCTACTTGTTACATTCATGCTTTCCCGTTTTCACATCATATACCTGCTATGTTCGTTAGTACATTATAGTACATGATTTCAATACATTTTATGCTATGTATGTCCATTATGTGCATACTTAGTACATTGTTTTACATTGCTTTTCTGTTGCATATGCTTATCCAGCATATGAACACATTATACTACATATTGAACCGTTGTAAACATTTGACTATGTGAACCGTTGTAATCATTTGACTATGTGATCCGTTGATATCTGTGAACCGTTTGTATCTGTGATCCGTTGATATCTGTGAACCGTTTGTATCTGTGAACCGTTTGTATCTGTGAACCGTTTGTATCTGTGAACCGTTTGTATCTGTGAACCGTTTGTATCTGTGAACCGTGTGAACCGTATTTGACTATACATGAACATTTCTATACTTGTTAAACATTTCATCTTGATAGTTTGGTTTGATTAAATGATTAAGTAACGATACGTGTGTAATATGATACAAGCATGGTGGATACGCCGCTGGTACTTCCTATATATAAGTGTTTGTATGGTATTACATATCGTAGTGTTATTTGAATCATTTCAGTTTGAGACATATAACGTTTTATACAAATAACATACTTTTCACAAGACATTGTTTTACAAACAACTTATCTTATACAAATCCATTTTACTATGGTTATTCATTTAACCATACATTATTCATTTATTTATACATATCATCTGAACTCATTGTTTTTCAAATGATTTACAAAACAAAGCAAATTACAAGGTTCATGACTAAACATTTTCTCAAAAATAAGTCATGGAACCTATTTTCACAAAACCTATGTATCTCACAGGCATTTTTTTGCTGACGTACCTATTTTCACATGTGTTTTTCAGGAGCTGTTGCATAAGATGATCAAGATACACATAGGCAGACTTGGGCTTTAGTGACAATAAAAGATGCAAGACTAGTTAATTATGTTGTATTTCTTTGTTTGTTAAGACATTGTAACACCTTTAATCAATAAAAACGAAACTTCAATTGCCATGGATTTGAAACAATTAATTCTGTTACAACACTCCCCGATGTTTCCGCCACGTTTTGTATGTTCTACGTGGTCGGGGTGTGACAGAAAAGATGGTATCAGAGCCAATGGTTATAGGGAATTAGGTTATTAGTAATGTTTTGACCTAGTCTATAACTTTCTTAGGACCCTAACGCGAGTTTACTTGCGTTTAGTCATAAAACAATATCGTCACCTATCCTTAGGCGACTACCACAACAAGAATATAATTTTTCGAAACCGTTTTGAAAACTAATCATCTGTTCTAGGATGATTTATTGTAAGGTTTTTGAACCCTCTGTTATATGGTTTTGAACCCCTTTGAATTTTCAAAATCTCGTCATGGTTTTGGGTTTTAAATAATGTGAACACGTGCAAACTGGAAGGGTGAATGCCTGTATTCTGGGTTTTCTGTCTAGGCAAGCACTTCGTATACATCTCAACCAGACGCGAGACCAGTTGTGCCTACCTGGGAATTCTTGGGATGAGTGTTCACTTATAGGCGAGCATGTCTTCGCGATACATTATTTTTGACCTATTTACTTTGATTAGTCACCATCTCATTTGTTTGCCTTTGGTAACAAACAAATGGTCACAATCTTCATGTGTTGTTATTTTCTTTTGACTACCTTCGGCTTGTTTCCTCCTATGTCTTCCATTTTCTTCATTATACCTTTTCATTTCAACAAGACTCGAGTGTCCGGACCAGGTGCTACAACTGCTCAACAAATAGGCGTCGTACTCCAGAAGACCGTTGATTTAGCTATTACCATGACTCGTCTCAAGGATGAAGCCGTATAAGGGAACTGCTCCTTGGCGCAATCAATGTCACTGGCATCATCTGAATCAAATACCCTGTTTCAAATGTACCCACGGTGGACGATGGAGACATTTGGTTAACATGTGCCGCTTTGCAATCCAAAGCAAAGCTGTTGCAAATCCTGCTGCTGCTCAACCTTCAAACTCTGCTTCATATGTCGCTTGACATATTTGGCGCCTCAACCTCATGAACTTTCTACCTTGTGTATCGACGTAAGCACGCCTAGTGCAAGGTGTCGGAACACCTCCAGTTACACAAACTCCAAAAATCCATGTAGGATCTTTCTATCCTCATAATTAGATCCTTGTGGATGGGTATCATTCATCGGAGTCCTTAATTGAATTCTTTGTATGATTCAATACGTACATCACAATTCAATAAGGATAAAGCCGAATTCCTTTTAAGATTATCCTATCTTAATAGATAGATTCTTGAAATGATTAAAGTACCAAATGAAATCCACGAATTGGATTCCTGGTGTGCTTTAAGTATCCGCGTCCAGAGATAACAAATTAATAAACAAGTTAAACAACTATGTGATTATGTACTTATGAACATTACAAGACAAACTGTGCGGACTATGCAAGGAATTACGTAATTATGGATGCATACATAATTATGAAATTTAGTGCACAGAAACCACAGCGAGCTTTGTCATGTACCTAGAAGATAACCCTATTCATTTCCAATTCTGATGAAGTATCCGTTGAGGAAAAATGAACTAGCTATTCATTTTTCACTTCTGAAGAATATCCGTTGAGGAAATGAATATCCGTTTATCCTTCATTTCCAATTCTGAAGAATACCCGTTGAGGAAAATGACTCCGTTTGTGCATTTTCGTTCTGAAGAGTATCCGTCGAGGGAAATGAATATCCGTTTATCCTTCATTTCCAATTCTGAAGAATACCCGTTGAGGAAAATGACTCCGTTTGTGCATTTTCGTTCTGAAGAGTATCCGTCGAGGGAAATGAATATCCGTTTATTTAATCCTTCATTTCCGAACCTGAGGAAACAACCGATGAAAATGACTCCGTTAGTTCATTTTCGTTTCTGAAGATTATCCGTTGAGGAAATGAATATCCGTTGTTTAATCCTTCATTTCCGAACCTGAGGAAACAACCGTTGAAAATGACTCCGTTAGTTCACTTTCGTTTCTGAAGATTATCCATTGAGGAAATGAATATTCGTTGTTTAATCCTTCATTTCCGAACCTGAGGAAACAACCGTTGAAAATGACTCCGTTAGTTCATTTTCGTTTCTGAAGATTATCCGTTGAGGAAATGAATATCCGTTTATCTATCATTTTCATTTCCGTTTCTGAAGAAGCAACCGTTGAAAATGACTCCGTTTGTTCATTTTCGTTTCTGAAGATTTGTCCGTTGAGGAAATGAATATCCGTTTGTCTATCATTTTCATTTCCGTTTCTGAGGAAGCATCTGTTGAAAGTGACTCCGTTTGTTCATTTTCGTTTCCGAAGATTGTCCGTTAAGGAAATGAATCCCCGTTTGTTTATTCCTTCATTTCCGCTTCTGAAGAATACTCGTTGAGGAAAATGACTCCGTTTGTTCATTTTCGTTCTGAAGAATGTCCATTAAGGAAATGACAGGATTATACTATTACATATCTCTGGTGGTTATCTGACACAAAGTCACAAATAGACTCCTACGAATTAATTTCGGGACGAAATTTCCTAAACTAGGGGAGACTGTAACACCTGTGTCATTTCAACCATCAAACAAATGCCAAACCAATGAAATAATGTATTTCATACTTTGGACTTGTATAAATATGTGTATCTTTTGCACATATCAACTCATGTTCGATTTCAAGCTCTAAATCGCTTTCTGGAAGGCTATACACGCACTGATGCGTAAATATAACCAGTTTAACGCAACAAACACTCCGAAATAGTGAAATAGGCTTAACATACCTTAAATAACCTTTACATAACTTAGATATAAGTTTTGGAAGGTTTGGTGTGGTGAAATCAAAGTTTAATCGCTTACAGGGAATAAAGTTGACAAACTGCGAAAGTATGCCAATTTGAACTGTAACAGATATTCCGGAACATGACCATAAGTTAAACATACCATAAATATCCTTTACATAGCTTAGAAATAGGCTCTGAGGTGTTCGGTGTGCTAAAATAAACTTTTGTGTCATTCAGGGACTAAAAGTGTCAAAAAGTGCACAAGTTTGCATTTTCGCGCATAACTTACGTTCTGAATACATCCGGACATCCAAAAATTTATGTAAGCACTAAAATATTTTATTTTAGTGTTCGCCATAAGAAAAATCCATTCGTCACGTCATTTGGATCGTTTTTCGCGCTTATGCGCATTCCGTCGTAATTAAGCGAACATCGCGTTCGTACGGCCAAACGAACCAACATCCGGCATATTTTTGAGCATGTTTTGAGTTCCCTATACTTTAACTTCGTTTTAGAGCCTTGAAATGAGGTTAACGGGGTTCAAACGCATCGAAAAAGGCCTTAAACACGTGCAGGGACCATTTCTGCCAACTTTGAAACATTTCTGAATCAGAGGGGTGCTAGCGTAGCGCGAGCCCTATAGGCTTTACCAGTCGCGCTACGCGACTGCCTATTCTGGGCAGAAAACATGCAGAAACTCAGTTTTTCGCTTTCGGGACCAGATTCGATGTATTAGCCGTTGTTTAATTCACAACCACACATTCTAAACTTGCTTAGTCAGCGGATAAGGATGAAATTTAGGCACCATAACTTTGCAACACATGTATGGATGGAATTTAAGCACCTAAACACCATAACTTTGCAACACATGTATGGATGGAATTTAAGCACCTAAACACCATAACTTTGCAACACATGTACGGATGGGATTAAGGCACGTTTTCCATGAAACGATCTTAACGGTTCGGGTATTCCTATAAATACCCCATACCCCCCATTGCTAAAATCACTAGAATTCTGATTTGAGAACCTCTAAGTTGACACCATTGTTTCATACCTGAGATTCTTGAATCGGGATTAGCATTCGGGGACCCTTCGTAAGTATTCTTTCGTTCTTTTCCTTATTTTACTGCTTTTCGAGTCAGAAAGTCAAACTTTGTTTGACTTTCAGCGTTGACCAGTAATGGTCAATGTGAAGTTCGTTTGAACTTCGCAACGTGAGTGTAATCACGTTGGTCATAGTCCCTTGGGACTATGCCCACTGATTACCACGTTGTTTAGGGTCGTAGGGTAAGCGATCTGATAAATCGCTTATACCTCGAACCCGACCCAGTTTGGTCGATCATTAGGATCCGACCAAACACATTGGGTGACCATAGTAGGTAGGGAATAACCTTCCGAGGTTATACCCTATGGTCACATCGTTTAAGTAGTTGTATGATAGGTAGTTTATATGCCTTAGGTAAATTACCAGAATACCCTTTTCATGTATAATTGGTAATTAAGCATATGTAACCTAAACCTTTGTCACATAACTGATTATGTAATATGTTTAGGCATATAACACTTGTCATAGGGCTAGTTAGGCGGTCCGAACGCGTTTCACGCGAACGACGCGTTAAAGTAGCATAAGCTACCTAAACGGGTCGTAATGGGTCGAAATCACTTAGGTTAAGTTTCATTTAGTATGTAGGCTTTGATTAACCATATCACATGAGTTCCTACACTCATTTGGTTTACAAACCCTCATGCTACCCAGTCTTCCGATTTAGGTCCGGTTTATTAATGTAGTTACCTATATTAGGTGCCGTTTGATATTCCGCGATCTCTAGCATTGCTTGGTGGTTATCCTAGGACTTCTGAGCAATCTCAAGTGAGTACATAGACCCCTCTTTTACTGTTTTCCAAACTGTTTTGGGGTGGAACACATGTGCCTACTTGTTACATTCATGCTTTCCCGTTTTCACATCATATACCTGCTATGTTCGTTAGTACATTATAGTACATGATTTCAATACATTTTATGCTATGTATGTCCATTATGTGCATACTTAGTACATTGTTTTACATTGCTTTTCTGTTGCATATGCTTATCCAGCATATGAACACATTATACTACATATTGAACCGTTGTAAACATTTGACTATGTGAACCGTTGTAATCATTTGACTATGTGATCCGTTGATATCTGTGAACCGTTTGTATCTGTGATCCGTTGATATCTGTGAACCGTTTGTATCTGTGAACCGTTTGTATCTGTGAACCGTTTGTATCTGTGAACCGTTTGTATCTGTGAACCGTTTGTATCTGTGAACCGTGTGAACCGTATTTGACTATACATGAACATTTCTATACTTGTTAAACATTTCATCTTGACAGTTTGGTTTGATTAAATGATTAAGTAACGATACGTGTGTAATATGATACAAGCATGGTGGATACGCCGCTTGTACTTCCTATATATAAGTGTTTGTATGGTATTACATATCGTAGTGTTATTTGAATCATTTCAGTTTGAGACATATAACATTTTATACAAATAACATACTTTTCACAAGACATTGTTTTACAAACAACTTATCTTATACAAATCCATTTTACTATGGTTATTCATTTAACCATACATTATTCATTTATTTATACATATCATCTGAACTCATTGTTTTTCAAATGATTTACAAAACAAAGCAAATTACAAGGTTCATGACTAAACATTTTCTCAAAAATAAGTCATGGAACCTATTTTCACAAAACCTATGTATCTCACAGGCATTTTTATGCTGACGTACCTATTTTCACATGTGTTTTTCAGGAGCTGTTGCATAAGATGATCAAGATACACATAGGCAGACTTGGGCTTTAGTGACAATAAAAGATGCAAGACTAGTTAATTATGTTGTATTTCTTTGTTTGTTAAGACATTGTAACACCTTTAATCAATAAAAACGAAACTTCAATTGCCATGGATTTGAAACAATTAATTCTGTTACAACACTCCCCGATGTTTCCGCCACGTTTTGTATGTTCTACATGGTCGGGGTGTAACATAAACGGCGAGACAACTATGATAACATCTACGATTTGGCTCTAATCACTTCTACCCTACTATTCTCAACTCGATTTTGTGTAAAATGAAAACTTTGTAAAAGATGAAAAGTATAGTGGTTAAAAGTGAAAAAATAAAAAATATACATTAACAAAGCACAACTTACAACTATCTAACAATTGTAAATCACTATTCATTTTCAATGTAAAATGTATAGATAAAATTAACTAGTTTTTTTTTGACGTCGTACGTTGCGGCGAATTCAAGCAAATGATAATGTAAAACAAACGTGATTTGAAAATAAAGCATGTTGTTGAAAGCCAAACCATTAGAACGGTTTAGCTTATCATTGTGTCGTTTTATAATACCAAATAAATACTTTATTTTGAGTACAACTTCGTTTTTAACAAAACTTATAACAGAATGTGATGTGTGTAAAATGCAACATATAAATTACATCAAATGAGGCATAAAACTAACCCTTTTTAGTACTAATGTTGGAAAAAGTGTGCTTTTGTCTTCCTTTTGTATTTTCAGGATTAAACGAGCTCAAATGAACAAAAGAAACAAAAATGAATCTAAATCTAACATAAATACAAGAAAAGGAATAAACGTGGCATGCTCGACCCCTCGACAGCATCTCCCCAAGCAAAAACAAGACACCAGAAGGCTGAACACGCCCCGTGCTCATTGAACACGGGGGCATGCCCAAGTGTCTCTAGAAAAGACAAAGTTGTAGAAGCTTCTATCACCCAACACGGGGGCGTGCCCAGAGGACACGGGGCCGTGGTCAACGCTAAGATTCGCAGAATCCAAGCATATCTTGACAGTACAGATACGCTTCAGCACACGGGGCCGTGCCCAGCAGACACGGAGGCATGGTCAACTAATGCAGACAAACTGCATTTAATGAAGAAACATAAGATAGATGGACACGGGGCCGTGCCCAATGGACACGAGGCCATGTCTGGGCTTCTGTGCAGGCTATAAATAGAGGTGCTTGGTTTACTTCAAAGATATTCCTTGGCAAACCACCTCTCTCACACTTCACCCACCCACCACCACCATCACAACCCACATCCACCACCACCACCACCATCATCCATCATCCATCATAGAGTGTGTGTAGCAGTCTCGGGATCCAAGATTGATAGTAAGAGTTCTTGACAATCAAAGGCCATGTTCGCCTAAGTCTCTTACATCACTTGGTGAAGACAAGCATTTAGAGTAATACTTTTTATTTTTAATCTTTTCGCACTTTTTATTTGGTTATCTATTAATGACTTTAATAACAAGTTTCTTATGTTGAAGGTGAAACTTCCTTATCATTTGTCTGTGGTGTCTTGGCGTTATTTTACTGTCTATATAAAATAAAAGATTTACCCCATTCATATCTCCACGGTCTATATGGAGATATGTTGGCTACCTGGTCGGGGGTTAAGGGAATGGTTTGGTAAGCGTCTTGCCTTGTCTAGTGTATAGATCCTGCAAGGACTTGGGTCAAGCTTAGTAGGACCTCCTTCAATACCCACTGGTATTGGATGTCGGGGGGTTCGAATTTCTTGATCCCCTTCATATGTAAACTACTATTAAAAAATTAACCCGGCTACTTAGGATTGTATCCCTGCTGACTCAAACTACTTAGCCGAGGGTAACGTCACCTTCAAAAGAGGGGCCTACCAAATTACGCATTAATAACTTAATTAATTATCTTTCAATAATCCAACCCTTTAGGATTGTATCCTTGCTGACTCAAACTACTTGGTTGAGGGTAACGTCACCTTCAAAAGAGGGGCGTACTACTATAACTAAGATAATCTCTTAAATAGTGGAAAAGTGCGGAAATAATCAAAGGTTACACTAAAGGCGAGTCGGATCCAAGTGATTCATCTTTTCTATCTGTTTTTTTTTATTTTATTTTCATGTTTAAATCTTTTTCTAAAATTGTAATTTGATTAGACGTTGAGGATAAACCGGTACTAAAAGCTCTTGTGTCCTTGGACGACCTCGGTATCTTACCAACGCTATACTACGCTCACGATGGGTGCACTTGCCCATATGTGTGTTTAGTGTTAGTAAAATATCGTGTTTTATAAATTTAAAACTTGAACAAAGTGTAAAAAGGGTTAAAAATATACATAAATACCTATAACGCTACACACGCATCAAATTTTTGGCGCCGTTGCTGGGGACACAGGGATTTTAAGAATGTTAGGAATCAACGGCCTAATCATTTTTCTTATTTTTCTATTTTTTAGGATTTTTCGTAAAATTTTCAGCTTCTGCAGAGCTTAGCACGGGTCGTGCCCACTGAACACGCCCCGTGCCCAATCTTTGGTACTGGCAATCCTGTTTTAAGTCAGACAATGGCTGAACACGGGGTCGTGCCCAAATCAACACGCCCCGTGCCCAAGTATCAGATACTGAAAACAGAACCGTAAGATCCCGACGGTTGGTAATTTCAGACACAAACATGAGCGATACTGATTTTTTTTACTATCCCTCCTCTTATGGTACGTGGTGTCAATTATGTGGTGGAAATCACGAAGATTTAAAATGTTATTTTTTAAATTACACTCCCCACTATATAGACCCATTGTTTTCCTGTAGCCTTAAGAAGGGCGAAAGTAAAAATAATCCCTATCTCTCCCTCGAATGCTCTCAATCATCCCTTCTAGATGAAATGCTTCTCGAAGAATTTTTTCAATTAGAGGATCTAATTCTTAACTGGATAAAAGAACTTGAGATGGATTTAATTAATTCATCTCAAGACGACGATCAAGAAGAATTAGTGAGACCGCATTCAGATAAAAACAACTTCGTTGTTCCTGAAATCACCTCTAACTCTTGCGAAGGCTTGAGCGATAGTCGTCCCTGTGTCGATTGTGCCGTGAAGGACTCCCCATCGACTTCCGCCGATGCATACATTGACCTGAGTGATTCGACATACACCTTCTTTAACGAGAGCCTGGGAAAGGGTTGGACTTGTCCACCTACATTTAGCATAGGAATCACCCTTACTGATAACCTCTTCCATTCTCGTCTAAATCTAGAGCAACTAAGGTATCTCAGGCACTTCGGTGTTGTTCTGTCCAGTAAGGAACCACCCGATCCAGATAAATTCCTTAAGAATAGACGAAACTTCATAAACAGCCTCTAGACACGGGGCCGTATCCAGGTCAGCACGCCCCCGTGTCCACCAAAAGATTCCCGTCTGACTTTTTGTCAGAATACGGACAAAATGTGTTAGGATTTTGTCTACACACGGGGCCGTGTCCAGCCGACACGGGGTCGTGCCTAGCAGGCTGTCGTTTTCTATAAACGCAGCCAAGATTCCTGCACATTTGGACCATTCCAAAGAGAAAGATATGGTGGGATCTTCACACATACCATCCTAGGTATATTCTAAAAGAAGGTTCTCAACAACCATCTTGTCTTTTCTACTTTTATCCATTGCTTTCTTCTTCAATTTTTCCTCAACACCTCCATTAGAACTTGAAATCACCATGGTTTCAAGCTTTATTGTGATGTTTGTTAGATTTTTATTCAAAGAATCTTATTAAAATAAGTTTTACAACACTGTTTTAAGTTATTTCTGCTTAAAAATGCTTCAAAAAGTCAGAAAAATAATTTGAAACTCTAAGATTCCTTGTTCCAAAAATCTGCAGATAACTGAACACGGGGCCGTGCGCGATGAGCACGGGGCCGTGTCCGAGGTACTGTTGCATTAAAATGAACTCTTTTCGGTCTGTTTTCTTAGAATGGCGAGCAGAAACAGCGAAACATCTTCGTCACACTCCAGGAACAACCGTCAAGGAAGAAGGTCATCGGTAGAAGATTCCCTCGTGAACTATGTTTATGCCTTGAGAGAGTCCATAGACGAAATGACGGGGGTTGAGGAAGCTCTGGTCGGCCGTATCAATCATTTAACGGTGGGGCTAGAGGGATATCTTTGAGAGGTCAACCTTTTGCACCAAAGGTTGAACATTCTCGCTTCTCCTCCTTTGGTGCCAATCATCACCCAAAGGGCATGGAATGTGGTACCGGAAGTCATCATACCGGCCAAGTGGTACACCATACACCCGGAGCCCCCTCGAGACATATTACAAGGGGTTCCGGTTGATGTCACTCCTCCTCCACAAGATGTTGAAGAAAATGAGTCCACCTTCTTCCTCCCAAGAGAGATAGAAGAATGGCTTAACAACGTCTAGGGGGCACCCCTCGGTTCGGAGTTCTACGAAGCCTTTAAGTACCGGAAAGCTATTTCCAGGATTTTGATTCCTATAGTAAGGGTAGAACTCCTTAGGATGATTTTATGTATCACTTGACCTATCTATTTTAGGACATTTAGTTTTCTATTTTTCTGCTTTGTTTTTAATTTTCTAGGACCCTATGTAATGTGTTATTTTTAATGAAATGATGGTTTTAATTAAATTGGTGTTTGGATGATGTTGTAATGGATAAAATACACTCGGGATGGTGAAGGATACTAAGGGAAACTTGAACCAACACCCCATGCACAAAAACAGAGCCACCCGACAATTTTTCTTCATTACAGCAAGTCCAGCACGGGTCGTGCCCAGCCAACACGGGGCATGTTCACTGAACATGACCTCGTGCCCAGCCTTCTGTTACTTTCTTAAATTTTCCATTACTGGCAACCTGAACACGGGGCCGTGCCCGGACACCACGGGCCCGTGTCCAGATGCCCAGTAACATAAAATTTTGTTTTTAACACACCTTTTACACATTCAATCAACCTAAAAACTTATTTTTGGGACACATTGAGGACAATGTGTAATTTAAGTGTGGGGGGGATGCTAAAACCTTGAATTTTGCAAGTATTAATTACAAGCCTTACACAAAACTCTACTGGAACCGCTAAAGACCCCAAATTTTTTCAAAAACTTATCATTTTTTTTACTTGTCTTGGTTTAATTTGGGAATAACAAGTTCTAAAAATGTTATATTTTTCCAAATTTACAACCGATAGCGTCGTGATAAAAAGAACCAACATAAGAAAATTATGAAACGGCATGACAAATCTAGTTAAAATTTGATTATATATACTTCATCAGATAAAAACCCATTCCCACAAAAAGTGAGTTTTGAGCTTTTATAGAGCATACAAATACACATCTTTAAAACTAAATACTCGTTTTTCGTTTCTTGTATGAATAGCCGCTTGGTTTCTTATGACTCTAGAACTTGCCATGACGATACATTCCAGGTCCTTACCAACTTAAACCCAAGTAAGTAAATGATGGAGGCATTAGGACTAACCCCTTTTTCTTTCAACACCATTATTTTTTTTTTTTTTTTACCACCTACCCAAAATCCCCCTAGTTAACCCCTTTGAGTGTAAACCTTTTCATTTCTAACCCATAAAACAAACACCCTTCACCCACCAAAACCCTTTTTCATTTTAAACCCTTTATTTTAGTAAAAAGCTTGGTTTTTCATGTGACATTCCTTATCAAAAAAAAATTATGATGAAGTCAAGCAATAAACAAACAAGTTCATCAAAAAGAACCTTGTTTGAAAAATGCTTCATTAGAATAAAAAGTCACAAGAATAAATAGTTTTATGAAAACCGACGTTTTTTACGCCTTTCGCCCTTTTGTACTAACCACTAACCCAAAACCACCTACCTTTAACCCAAGCCTAACCCTTCCCCAAAGTCCTCTTGATATTTACAAAGGTGTATAGTTAAAAATGAGGAGGATTGATTGCTTGGCAAGCATATGGTAGAAGTAAGTTCCATGCCGGTCCCGAGTGTTTCACAAAAATACATCTTCGGCCGAGTGTTGAGTGATCTCCCGTGAGGTATGTGAACTTGTATATAAATAGAATTTTAAAGAGGCATGTTATGCCCAAATAAATAATTTATCTTATGTAATGTTCTAAATAAATCATAACGAATAGGATTGTAAATAAAATAAAAATAAAACCCAATAAAGATCTTGGAATCCCGACACTCCAGACAAGCCTAAAACCTTCTCTTCTACCCATTCCATTTGGGAGTGTAAACCACATTATAAAGAGTTTTGCTTGAGGACAAGCAAATATCCAAGTGTGGGGGTATTTGATGTGTGTAAAATGCAACATATAAATTACATCAAATGAGGCATAAAACTAACCCTTTTTTAGTACTAATGTTGGAAAAAGTGGGCTTTTGTCTTCCTTTTATATTTTCGGGATTACACGAGCTGAAATGAACAAAAGAAGCAAAAATGTAGCTAAATCTAACATAAATACAAGAAAAGGAATACACGTGGCATGCCCGACCCCTCGACATCATCTCCCCAAGCACAAGCAAAAGCAAAAACAAGACACCAGAAGGCTGAACACGCCCCGTGCTCATTGGACACGGGGGCGTGCCCCAGTGTCTGCAGAAAATACAAAGTTGTAGAAGCTTCTATCACCCAACACGGGGGCGTGCCCAGCGAACACGGGGTCGTGGTCAACACTAGATTCGCAGAATCCAAGCAAATCTTGATAGTACAGATACGCTTCTACACACGGGGTCGTGCCCAGCGGACACGGGGGCGTGGTCAACTAATGCAGATAAACTGCATTTAATGAAGAAAGAGAAGATGGATGGACACGGGGTCGTGCCCAATGGACACGAGGCCGTGTCCGGGCTTCTGTGTAGGCTATAAATAAAGGTGCTTGGTTCACTTCAAAGGCATCCCTTGGCAAACCACCTCTCTCACACTTCACCAACCCACCACCACCATCACAACCAACATCCACCACCACCACCACCACCATCATCCATCATAGAGTGTGTGTAGTAGTCTCGGGATCCAAGATTGATAGTAAGAGTTCTTGACAATCAAAGGCCATGTTTGCCTAAGTCTCTTACATCACTTGGTGAAGAGAAGCATTTAGTGTAATACTTTTTATTTTTAATCTTTTCGCACTTTTTATTTGGTTATCTATTAATGACTTTAATAACTAGTTTCTTATGTTGAAGGTGAAACTTCCTTATCATTTGTCCGTGGTGTCTTGTCGTTATTTTATTGTCTATATAAAATAAAAGATTTACACAATTCATATCTCCACGGTCTATATGGAGATATGTTGGCTACCTGGTCGGGGGTTAAGGGAATGGTTTGGTAAGCGTCTTGCCTTGTTCAGTGTATAGATCCTGCAAGGACCTGGGTCAAGCTTTGTAGGACCTCCTTCAATACCCACTGGTAATGGATTGCGGGGGTTCGAATTTCTTGATCCCCTCATATGTAAACTACTATTAAAACATTAACCCGGCTACATAGGATTGTATCCCAGCTGACTCAAACTTCTTAGCCGATGGTAATGTCACATTCAAAAGAGGGGCCTACCACATTACGCATTAATAACTTAATTAATTATCTTTCAAAAATCCAACCCTTTAGGATTGTATCCTTGCTGACTCAAACTACTGGGTTGAGGGTAACGTCATCTTCAAAAGAGGGGCCTACTACTATAACTAATATAATCTCTTAGATAGTGCAAAAGTGTGGAAATAATCAAATGTTACACTAAAGGCGAGTCGGATCCAAGCGATTCATCTTGTCTATCTGTTTTTTTTTTATTTTATTTTCGGCATTTTTAGTTTTTATTTTCATGTTTAAATCTTTTTTCTAAAATTTTAATTTGATTAGACGTTGAGGATAAACCGGTACTAAAAGCTCTTGTGTCCTTGGACGACCTCGGTATCTTACCAACGCTATACTACGCTCACGATGGGTGCACTTGCCCATATGTGTGTTTAGTGTTAGTAAAATATCGTGTTTTATAAATTTAAAACTTGACTAAAGTGTAAAAAGTGCTAAAAATATACATAAAAACCTATAACACTACACACGCATCAGAATGTCGAGAGAAAAAATCAAGCACAACCACGTACTTAAGTTTTTAGAAAAAAGCTATAAACGTAAATTATTAAAGAAGTATCAAATTATTTGATAAATTATTATATGTTCTCAAAAAAGAAAAAAGAATTATTAAAAATATGGTAAAGGAAATATATGGTTTTAAAAAAGAAAAAAAAATATATGTTATTAAAAATAAATATAATAATAAACTATTATAATCTATTAAATAAAAATATAATAAAAAGCTATATATTATTTTAAAAATAAAGTTACTATTCATCGTCCTTCGTTAACTATATATATATATGGGAAGATTAAAATGAGAAACACCTCGAGTTGTAAGAACCAGCGAGAACCACCCCCGCGGGGGGGCGTTGACCACGATTTTTTTTTACAACTAGATGTGTATATTTTAACACCCTACGTAAAGTTTGGGTTTAAACGGCGCGCCCGAGGTGTAGTTTTTTACGCCCAAAGTTTGGGTTTTTTTAATTTTTTTAATTTTTATTTTTTTAACCAAACTTTGGGCGTAAAAAACTACCCCCTCGGGCGCGCCGTTTAAACCCAAACTTTACCTAGGGTGTTAAAATATACACATCTAGTTGTAAAAAAAATCGTGGTCAACGCCGCCCCGCGGGGGTGGTTCTCGCTGGTTCTTACAACTCGAGGTGGTTCTCATTTTAACTTATTCCTATATATATATATATATATAATACTTAAAAGGTATTTTGGTCACTTTCTAAAAGTTCAACGAAATAAATAAAAGTTAAAGTTCATCCACTCCAAATACCAACCATTCTACGTTCTTGCATAAGTTGGGACAAATAAAAGTTAAGTACCTAAACCAGAGTTTGGACATAGCACAGACAATCCATCTATGTGTTGTTCAACTTTCTTAACGCAGACCATTCTGGAGGGCAGCAGTGTCGTCACCAAATGCGTTGCTATGGAGAAGATAATCTTTATATTGAATAGGTTTGTAAAGCGCTGGTTCCAATTCGTTCACCATGTTTTGGGTAGCTTTGTATAGCTTTGGTTCCAATTCGTTTACCATGTTTTGGCTAGCTTTGTATAGCGTTGGTTCCAATTCATTCACCAAGTTTTTTGCTGGTTCAATGACGCAATTGGGAGAGGGGTTCACAAAGGTTGCAATGCTTAGTCTTGTCTCGTGTGTACTAGTCACCACCTGATGTTTAGCACTTTTAAACTTCCAGTTGCTAATTATCTGCATCCATAAAATGAACTCGAACCATTAGCCAATAATGGTAAAAATGCCTAATGATCATTTAGCATTAATGAAAATATATGTTTTAAATAGGCCATTCAACCTAAAATCCGCATCATTATGGGAGAGACGAGCGAGTGATGTTGGTTGGGTAAGGGGTCAAAATAGGTAACTTTTTAATACATGTCGAATCGGGTTAAATAGGTTGGGTTTATGTAAGACTTCATTAAAATCATTAAATGTAAAGGATTAGCGTAAAAAACGAAGAGGGTATTTTTTTTTTCAAATAAAAACATAAAACAGAAAGGAGATTAGCGTAATCGTTGATGATAAAAAAAATGCCATTTTCAATCTACCTAAAAAACGAAGAGGGTATTTTTTTTTTCAAATAAAAATTTAAAATCCTTTATGTTGTTTGGAAATCCTAAATTCAACCTCTTCGGTAGTCTAGTGACTTGGTCGAGTAGGACGTGGTGGTACAAGTGAAC
Organism: Helianthus tuberosus; assembly: GCA_030545235.1. NCBI lineage: Eukaryota > Viridiplantae > Streptophyta > Magnoliopsida > Asterales > Asteraceae > Helianthus > Helianthus tuberosus. Next base: position 263,780 of record JARYGA010059831.1, read on the forward strand.
ACTACATAGAATATACTATTAACTGTAAACAACTGTTGTTTAACTTTCTGAATGCAAAGAATTTGGGATGGCAGCAATGTAGTCACCAAAGTATACCTGGCAAAACAAGCCGATAAGCCGGGGTAACGGGCCAGATCGGACCAATATGAAAAGTTCAATTTGGTTTGGGTCAACATGGGTTAGACCTAAACATCCATTTTGCAAAAGAGCATCAAATACTACCCAAAATGTGAGCACAAATTGTTATAAAATCCATCAAATAGCTATCTTCACCCGCCCACCTCTTGACATGAATATTAGGTCGTATGGCCTTTTAAAATGCGTTTTTTAGCATGCCCCCACGAGGCATTTACAGTTGAGTATTTACATTCGTTTTATGGAAACAAATAATTAGCAACAGGAAATTTAGAAGTGTTAGGCAGTTACCACCCGGTGTTTAACACCTTCCAATGAGTAAAATATCTTTGAACCGTCAATACTAAAATGCCTAGTGAGTAGTGAACTTTAGGCACAATTCCCATTCTAAGAAAAACATGTTTTAAGAGCTTCCACAATGGGCGGAGGAGAGAGGGTGAGGTGGATGAGACTCTAGAGAGGGTGTTGAAGGTCTAGGCTATAAACGGAACTAGGAACGCTCTTTGTGAGTTAACTAGGTCACCTTGACCTCCCTATGAAAGTTAGTACAGTTTTTCACATGTAGGTTAAGTTGATTGGGTAACAGGTCAAATAGGTAACTCTTATTAGTACAGGTCAATAAACAGGTAATTAGGTTGGGTTGATGTAAAACTTTATAAAAAATTCAATAAAATGGATCAAATATAAAAACAATAAGATATTTAGTAAGTAGTGAAAAGTGTGTCCAAAACAGATAGGTTGAAGTTGCCTATATATGATTGACTATTTTGCGCCTTATAATTGTAGCCTTATAAATTGAAGTTTTTTTTCTATGTAAGGTATAATGTATAAGGTACCAATGATCAAATATAGTGTATATTATAACCAGGGGAGCAACTTTGCAGCCGGGGGGTCATCCGACCTCCCAAATTTTTCGCTTAGCAGTGTTCGGTATGTAGTTTTCGTATAGAATTTTTTAGGTATATACGTTTTCGACCCCCCGGTTTTATAATTTTATTAGGTATATACGTTTTCGACCCCCCCCCCCCCTCCCGGTCGGAAATCACAAGCTTCGCCACTAATTATAACAATCATTTAAACATTTTAAAAATCTTCAAGTTTTAACAAGCTAGTCAGTTTATGGAACATGTACCCGCATTTAAGTTTTAACACCTGCCACAACAATAGATTTCTTCCAGAGCAAACTACAATTTATGGGTTTTTAGATATAGCATTTAAGTTGAATAGCCATTTTAAATGTTTTTGTGCTCAAAAAACTTATGTGAAAGATTAGAACTAAACATACCTCCAGTTGATTACCTATGTTAACAACAAAGGCATTAGGAATGGCTCCAACATTGACCCATTGACCATCCTTCATAACCTGAAGACCGGTTGAACCCCCTTGATAAAGGATGGTTATAAGACTAGGATCAATGTGCGGTAATAGTCCCAAAGTTAGACTCGGGTCTGGGCAGGGTGGGTAGAAATTAGATGACAAAAACTGAACTTCGCTTGTATCTTTAAAGTAGCCTTGTTCAAGTCCTAATCCTTCACAAATCATCTCTAAAATCCTTGTACTCAATTTCTGTATTTCTACCATATACGCTGCAATTACCTCTCTAAATGCAATTTTTACAATAACAATGTTAAACTGTTGAAATAATACTTATATGATGAATATGAAATATTTAAACTTACTGATATCGAGTTGGTGAAGCTGGCCATAGAGGAATGCATTCCTCCAAGGGATGACAAGGATGCTTAACATTTTCCCTCCATAAATGCACACCATCTTTCGCGAAATAAGTGCTGTTTGTGTAAATATAACCTTTTTTATGAGGGACAGTCTCAGTTGTTGTATCTTTGGCTTGCATGTCAAAGAATTCCTTAAGAACATTCATTGCATCAGTTACCGTCTTTTCCGGAATTCCATGATTTATCACCTGTTTCAATTTAAAGTTTAGAGTATCAGCCAAAACCGAATCATTTCGGTAGAAATTTGAAAGCCACATCAAATAATTACAAAAATCCAGAACTTTTATTATGGGTTAAACTTATAAATACCTGAAAGAAACCGAGTTCTTGAGAAGCCTTCAAGATTTCTTCAACTGGTTGGTTATGCCCATTTTCAGCCTTTGATTTTGCAAGACTTATAACAGGAATTGAATCACAAACAGGACTATCAAGATTTTGGGGTCTATATTCCTTTGGGAATATGTATTCCTTAGGTACACATTCGAGTTCAAACCACCTTGCACCTTTATCTTCCTTCATCTCTATATACAAATCCCTTAGTCAAAAGTGTAAATAATATGATCACACAAGTTTTAATATACAGAGAGCGAGAGAGCGAGAGAATCGTGTACATGTATGTATTTGTATATGCATATGTATATGTATGTATGTACAAAGATGCTAGGATTTCCTTTATCCCTAGGAAACAAATTCAACAACTTGTTTTCACGTATCTAAGAATTAGTGCAAATCCCAAAATGTTATTTAAAATGTACAACTTGGCACACTCAAACTCCAACCCGGAAATGCTACAAACAAATATATAAAAAAAGAGTTTAAAGTTATTTTCACCTATGCTATCCAGATGGGTAACTTTCAAGTTGTGTGTTAAAATCCTAATTTAAGAATTGGAATAAAGTGGTTGGACCAGTGGTGGATTTTGAACGAAAACTCAGTGGGGTCGAGTGACGTAGCGTAAGATACGATAACGAGGATTGATGACGTTGATTCTACTAATATCCGTGATAATCTTCGCCAAACCCACAAACTCAACCCAAAAGGCAGAGAATTGAAGTGAAAATGATTATTGCTAAAATTTATGAATAATCATCTAAATTATATCTCAAGAACATAAATAAGAACTGAAATTCGAAACGGGCCATAAAAAGGCCACGGGCCAAACACAAGCCCAAAATCAAAGTGCATAAAACATGGAAAAAAATTAAAAAGGCACGTAACTCTCACTAGAATGCGTTTTTTGGACGACGTGCTCCTCGTTTCAAGCTTCGATTTGACTGGTCGAACGCTGATGGAGAGTGCAAAACACGAGCGTTAAGTGTGTTAAATTACATATCTTATTGTGTTTTAAGCAATTACGCGTCTTGAATATGTTAACTACGTATGTTTGTGGTTTTACAGGTTAATCGGCATAATACGGCGAAGTTAGTGAGCTTAGTGAAGAAACGGGACAAGCACGGATGGTTATTAAAGAGATATCACGTTAAATGAGAGTTGTTCGGGTCGAAAAAGAGCTCAAAGGAACAAGGAACATGGACGTAAGCTACGGTTTAATAACTGTAGCGTACGGTTCACATATTACACAAATAAAATATCAACAGGAGCTTTTAAACGTAACCTACGTTGGTAGGTGTAGCCTACGGTTGACAACATAAGGCAGCAGAATGTTTGTTTGGAAAAGGTATTTAATTATTGAATGAGAATCTAACATCACGTGACTTGGAGAAGTGTCATTGACTTTTGGAAACATCCATACTACATGGAGGCACATCTAGGAAAAAGGGAATCATATGATCACGTGAAAGAGGAGGCTTTGATCTATTTAAAAGTAAACATCATCATCTTTAGTCAACAAATCATCATCATCGATCATTGGTGAAATTGAAAAAAGATTGGTGGACTTTTAACAACAAACATTAATACCTTGGAGCCCCTAAATCGGCCCAACATCTCTTACTTTTGGTTCCATGAAAGTATGGGCAGCCAACATTAATTATTTTTGGGCTTCATCAATCACAAAAGTGGGCAGCAGTTAACAAGAGTTTGGGCTTCTTGATCCACGAAAAGAGGAGGAACAGAATTAATTTTTGGGGGTTCGGAATTCACTTTTTGGGGATCTTCGACCGTAGGCAGCCGGCTCTCAACTTCAGGACTCAACATCATCGACCATATCAAGCTTTGGAAGATTTGTCACACATCATGAGCGGCTAGTCTCTTCGGTTTCACCCCGGTGTAGGTAGTTGTATTTTCTAGGGTTTATGCATTTGTTCTTTGATTCGACTTTGTGACAACTTGTATTGATTTTTGAAACCATTGACAATAGTTTACATTTGTTTCGTATTCGTAAATTGTCGAACGATGTTAAAAGTTATGACTTTGCGAAATGGTTATGTGTAGTTATGCGTTGTCGTGGTTAGGATTTACTTGTGTTGATTACAAAGTGCATTCTTGTCCGTTCTTCGGGACGTTGATAGTTATTGGCACCTAAGTCACGGTACACTAAATCCGCTAATCGTATGCAATTGAGTTGAATCTAAAAATGTGTAGAAACCTTAGGTTGGCAATTACCGAAACCTGGTGTGATCCGTATTCTCATTTCTTGTTTCAACTTTCTAGTTAGTATTTTAGTTGCAATTTTAGTTAATCAAAAGTTTTTTTTTAGATAACACCCATTGTCGGTTCATTCCGATTTATTTTCAAATCAATTAAACAAATAAAATTAGCAAACTTCATAATCACATTTGTACATTTTTTTGTAAATAGTCTAACTAGTCGAACTGGTCGTGAAACACTGACCACATGCTCTTCGTGGATACGATACCCGACTTACCCTAACTACCTAGGTTTAATTGGGTTTTTGACTGATCGGGACGACACGGTCACGTCAAAATGGCGCCGTTGCCGGGGAGCTAGTGCGCTTAGTATTTCATTACTTGTTCGATTTTAGTTTAGTTTTTCTTGCTTGTAGTTTTGTGATTTTATTTCGGGTGGTCGAGCTTGTTTGTGCAGGTACATGTTTTGTAGGTACCATCTTTCAATATGAATTGGGTAGATGATGATCCGTGTGAGTGTTGCGGAAGCGGAGAGCATTATTTAGAAGACTGCTCTGTTTTCCACGAAAAAGTTCAAGCCAACAAGGATCGGGAAGACTACCTCAGCGGATTGTATGAATATAGGAGGGCGGATTATGAAAATTTCAATGGTCCATCCTCACACTATCCATACGATAGACCACCACCACCAGATTATCATGAATATTACTATTCGGAGATAGATTACCATTATGAGCAAGAGCAGGGTTACAACAACTATGAACCCGACTTGCCACATTTCCCGAGTTACCAGGAGGAGTATGATGACTATTATCATGACTCCCCTCAGCCGACATACGAGGAGCCTCAAGATTCGTTAAACTCTAAGCTCGATATGATTATGGACATGATGATAGAAATGAAAAAGAAAGACGAGCTGAGAGACAAATCATTTGAGGCTTTGGTTATTCAGGTTGGTCAACTAACCGAGGAGATGGCCCAACTTAGGCGAGACCAAGAGGTTTTGGCTAATGGTACCCTGGTTGATGGTGATGTGGTGGAAGAGGTTAGAGATCTTTCAGAGCAAGAAGTTGAATGTTTGAACCGAGCGGAAGACATGACACCGCAAGACGAATCGGATTCGAAAGAAGCTCACATTCATATTCATCCTTCTCCCAAACTTATCACTCCAACAAAAAAAGTTGGGGATGCGGGTTCGGGCATAAGGATTCGAAAAGTGGCATTGCAAGACATTGGCCATGTTGTTAAGATACGACCCCGAAGTTGTACATTGCGTATGCCGAATATAATAAAAAGAGTATGGATTCGGCATGCTAATTACCGAGCGTATGTTGGAAACTCGGTAGGCAAATGTGCACTTCGACCGCCATGAGAGGTAAGTCAGGTATAATTGTTGTAGAGTTTGTATTATTTTCGTTTTATTTTTATTTTCTTAGATAAATGAACGTTGTGGGTGTGTTCCCTATATAACCCTCACGAGACCTCTCGTCCTCCCAAGCTATTGGGGGGTTTAAAAGGGCTTGTTGCATAAGCTAAATGCAACCGTGATTCCTACGAAAGTGAGTTAGGCTTGTTATTGTTGTGAATTATTTTTCCACATAAATCAAAGTAAATTAATGTATGACTTGGTAATATTTTCATAAAAGTGGTAGAACTAGGTAGCTAATAAATTTTAATGGTTGTGAGAAGCATGCTTCTACACAAGGGTTTAGATTTGTAGGTACATTATGTTCGTGGGACGACCGCTTTCTTGAAGAGAAGAAGAGTACACGAGGAATGAGCTCAAAAATCAGGTGCATACGTTTCTTTTTACTTTTGATTTTTAGTTAGCAAATAAGTGGATTGCAAATTGTATTTTATTTTCCGGGGTGAAATTTTGGGGAGGTTAGCCGTGTCACATCCCTTGTGCGTTTTAAAAACTCTAGTTCTTACACATTGAGGACAATGTTTACCTTAAGTGTGGGGATGGGGGAGTAAAAGTTTTTTTGATTTTTGACCCGTTCATTTAAAACACTACACATTGAGGACGATGTTCATCTCAAGTGTGGGGATGGGGGAAAATTTTCAAATTTTTTTTCAAAATGTCTTTGTTTGAAGCGATCTTAAAAGCACAAGTAACTAAGTTAACGAAGGATGACACAACCTATTTGGTCTTTTGTCATGGTCAAGTTCAAGTTAATAGCATAACGGGTATTTAGCGGGTGGTTATTTGGGAATAATTCGCCTAAGAAACTAGCACATCATGCATGTCACATACCATACCCTTTATATGTAAGGTTTTGAGCCACTTTTATATCATTGAATTACATATTTATGTTTATTTGTTTGAGTGGACCATTAGTCATATATTGTAGAACTTGCATCTTTTGATACGTTTGAGACCATAGACCGAATACAAGCACGAGAATGATTAAGGCATTAGGTGAACCTTTTCCTTTAAAACCATTTATCCATCCTTACCCAAATAAAATCCCCTAGTCACCCACTTTGAGCCTAAACCTTTCGTTTGACCAACCCATTTAGCCCACATCCATTAAACCTTTTATTTTTAAACCCGTGTGATTAAAATTCGATTATAGGTCTACTTGATTGTATAGTTGTGTTTGCAAAAAAAAAAAAAAAAGGAAGCAAAAATTCAGAAAATGTTGTGAAAAAAGAATAGAAAATCATTGAGAAAAGTACAAAAATACGAGTTATTAGTTTGTTGAATAAAAGGCGAAAACCGTTGCCTCGTAGTTGATGTTTATAGTTAGTTTTGTTTAGCATAGTCGTTTGTAATAAAAATCAAAATTTTCATCACCTTCGCCACTTTAAAATACCCTATTTCCTACCCTTCGCCTTGCCCCATTACAACCCTTCAAAGACCTTTTGACTTGTGCTTAGTATTCGTGTTCGGTGGTGGAGAATGATTGAGTTGCAAGCCTATGCGGGTACGTGTTCTAATCGGTTTGAGTGATTATTTCAAAAGCGCTAATGCATCAACTATTAGCCAATTTTAAACCGAGTGGAGAGAACATTGTGAGGGATGTCCATGACTTGTTAGTTTTACGGGCGGGTTAATCTTGGATAACCATGTTATATGGGATTATTCACTTTTCTGTTAAATATTTCGTAAATTGTAAAAAAAGTTTGAACCGGGTATGACATTAGACCTTAACCTTTGTCTCGGGAATGGGAAGTGTGTTTCTCGTTCGACCCACGTGAAAGTGAAAGACAGATTTGCTTGAGGGCAAGCAAACGACAAGTGTGGGGATGTGATGGAGAGTAAAAAACACGAGCGTTAAGTGTGTTAAATTACATATCTTATTGTGTTTTAAGCAATTACGCATCTTGAATATGTTAACTACGTATGTTTGTGGTTTTACAGGTTAATCCGCATAATACGGCGAAGTTAGTGAGCTTAGTGAAGAAACGGGACAAGCACGGATGGTTATTAAAGAGATATCACGTTAAATGAGAGTTGTTCGGGTCGAAAAAGAGCTCAAAGGAACAAGGAACATGGACGTAAGCTACGGTTTAATAACTGTAGCGTACGGTTCACATATTACACAAATAAAATATCAACAGGAGCTTTTAAACGTAACCTACGTTGGTAGGTGTAGCCTACGGTTGACAACATAAGGCAGCGGAATGTTTGTTTGGAAAAGGTATTTAATTATTGAATGAGAATCTAACATCACGTGACTTGGAGAAGTGTCATTGACTTTTGGGAACATCCATACTACATGGAGGCACATCTAGGAAAAAGGGAACCATACGATCACGTGAAAGAGGAGGCTTTGATCTATTTAAAAGAAAACATCATCATCTTTAGTCAACAAATCATCATCATCGATCATTGGTGAAATTGAAAAAAGATTGGTGGACTTTTAACAACAAACATTAATACCTTGGAGCCCCTAAATCGGCCCAACATCTCTTACTTTTGGATCCATGAAAGTATGGGCAGCCAACATTAATTATTTTTGGGCTTCATCAATCACAAAAGTGGGCAGCAGTTAACAAGAGTTTGGACTTCTTGATCCACGAAAAGAGGAGGAACAGAATTAATTTTTGGGGGTTCGGAATTCAATTTTTGGGGATCTTCGACCGTAGGCAGCCGGCTCTCAACTTCAGGACTCAACATCATCGACCATATCAAGCTTTGGAAGATTTGTCACACATCATGAGCGGCTAGTCTCTTCGGTTTCACCCCGGTGTAGGTAGTTGTATTTTCTAGGGTTTATGCATTTGTTCTTTGATTCGACTTTGTGACAACTTGTATTGATTTTTGAAACCATTGACAATAGTTTACATTTGTTTCGTATTCGTAAATTGTCGAACGATGTTAAAAGTTATGACTTTGCGAAATGGTTATGTGTAGTTATGCGTTGTCGTGGTTAGGATTTACTTGTGTTGATTACAAAGTGCATTCTTGTCCGTTCTTCGGGACGTTGATAGTTATTGGCACCTAAGTCACGGTACACTAAATCCGCTAATCGTATGCAATTGAGTTGAATCTAAAAATGTGTAGAAACCTTAGGTTGGCAATTACCGAAACCGGGTGTGATCCGTATTCTCATTTCTTGTTTCTACTTTCTAGTTAGTATTTTAGTTAATCAAAAGTTTTTTTTAGATAACACCCATTGTCGGTTCATTCCGATTTATTTTCAAATAAATTAAACAAATAAAATTAGCAAACTTCATAATCACATTTGTACATTTTTTTGTAAATAGTCTAACTAGTCGAACGGGTCGTGAAACACTGACCACATGCTCTTCGTCGATACGATACCCAACTTACCCTAGCTACCTAGGTTTAATTGGGTTTTTGACTGATCGGGACGACACAGTCACGTCAAACGCCTAAAACAGAGACCCGTAGCGAAAGTTATGCTCGTTTTTGTAAATCACCCTTGGGACCAAGAAACCAATCTTCTCTACTCTAAACAGCAACTAATAAGGCAGAATCTTTAACTAGTCGAACCGAGAATCCAACTTCATCACGTCCATACCTGATTAAAAACACAAACACACGTGACAAAACTCCATCGCACATGAGCCTTTTTACGCACAAGCTATCAGAGTCCAACCAAGTCACGATAATAGTCCAAGATTTAGTAAGGACCAAATCCGAACTCCGAGAATCTTGAAAAGAACACCATGGACCACCATTACCGCTTCTCATCCCCTCACTTGATCCGGACAACATAAGTACTCTGGAACTTTTCAGTAATTCGAAACTGACTTCAAATTTCTGAATTACACAAAAATCTGACTCTTGCTAATTATCTGGTACCCCAAGTAACCCGGCATAACTAGAAAAACTCGGAACATGCACAAATCAAAACCTCTGAACTACACAAACTTCTAAACTTAACTACATATCTGGTACCCCAACCTGGAATTGTAGAAAATTAAGAACTCGTAAAACCCGGAAGCTTTTGAAACCTCGGATCAGATTATCTAAACAGTACTACAGAATACAAAGTTATTCAGAACAAGCAACTCATAAGTTGGACTTCAAAGGAATGAAGAGATCCTTACAACGAGAATGAATAAATCCTGACAAACTCTTAAACTCGCACAAAGAGAGAATAAGTACTGATAAACAATAAGTTCGTACAGAAGAAAGAATATGTTCTCACACTTAAACTCGGACAAGAGAGTTTTAAGTACTGACCATTTATAAGATCGGGCAAGAGAAAATAAGTTCTGATACTTGATAAAGTCGGACAACAAGGAGATAAGTTTTCACGAATTAAATTCGGACAAGTCAAGATAACTTCTCACAAATTAAATTCGGACAAGAAGATAGTAAATTATGATTACTAAATTCGGACAAAGGAAACTTAAATTCTCACAAACTCTAAGTTCGGACAATGAAAGATAAGTTCTGATCCAACAATTAAATGCGGACAATACCCTTTAAGTGCGGACAAAAAAAATGTGCAAGTGCGGACAAGGTAATGTTGAATAAGTGCGGTCAAAGAGCATAAGTGCGGACAATATGAATAAACGGATATGTGAGGACAAATATACTATCCCTAAAGGTTCTTAAGTGCGGACTTAAGCTTATAGGACGAAGAAAACTATTAATGCGGACAATATTTGATAAGTGCGCTCAATGTTTAAGTGCGGACAAACTTTTATGCGGACATGATTAAGCATAAGTGCGAACAGGTGAATGAACAATGAGTAAGTGCGGACAAGAGATGATTATATGCGGACAATATAAACTAGATTAAGTGCGGGCATATCAATGAATTATATGCGGACACTATAAACTAGATTAAGTGCGGACATATCAATGAATTATAAGTTCGGATAGAACGAATTTTAAGTGCTGACAATGAGTTTTGTACAAATTCGGACAAAACCCACAAGTACGGACAAGTGTGACTACACACTAGGTCAACATAAGTTCAGAAGTAACAAATACGGACAGAAAACTTCTAACACTTAATTGAGTTCGGAAAATACCTTTTTTCAGATCAAACCATAGATCTGAAACAATTTTGGAAAACAAGAAAACATCTCAGTCGACGAACAACTTCAAATTCTTCAAGTTTTCTGTAGAATCTTCACATCTCCATGATGTTGGAAGAAACAAACATCAAATCAAGAGCAATGGTGATTCGGAAGGCGGTTTGACCATTCCGAATCGGTAGCCATGCTCTGATACCACTGTGAAAGCACCGGATCGATGACAAACATCAACAATGCACTTGATTCAAGACGTAGAAGATATCAAAAACATTAAAGTTAGAAAGATGTAGAAGATGAAACACTTTATTAATGAATCAGTCATCACAGATTTATAAACCGAAAGAGTATACATCATCTACAAGCTGGTTTAGGTCATCACAAAGATCTAAAACTAGCTTTCTCTCACTAACACATAGTCACTCTCTCTCTAGAATGTGCACACGCTGTTGAGGAATTTCTTAGGATTTGTGAGAGTTGCACACAGCAGATCCCCACATAGATGAATGAATTGTGATGGATACCCAATTCTAACCTATACACCTATTTATATAGGTTAGGGCAAACCATAAGTACTGACCCTTTCATGTCCATAAATTCAGACAACACATAAGGAAACATAAGTTCTGACAAACCCTGATCCACAAATTCGGACCCCATAGTACATAACTTGTGCGAATTTGTGAGGCCTTTAACATATTCTGTCCAAACTTGTTAGATCTTGACTTCTCTTGGCTTTGGACTTGACGAGAACTGATAAAGTACAGTTACCTGACGAGAACTGCACTTACACGTTAACCGGCCTATATATATATATATATATATATATATATATATATATAATATTGTTAATGAATGATGATGAATACTAATTTTAAATTTATAATAATATATAGTTTTCTAATATTTTAACACAATTTTTTTCTTTTATAAAACCATATTCCCTTTAATTTATAGTTTTTTAATATTTAATTATTTTAATATTATAATACTTTATTATTATATTTACTTTTAACATGTTTGTTTTTTAAACTATATTACCTTTATTGTTTATTTTCTTTTTCATAATTCTTTTTTCTTTTTTGTAAATTGTAATATCTTTATCGATTAATTTAATATTTCTTTAATAACTTATGTTCGTTATTTAAAAAAAAAACTTAAGTACGTAGTTGTGCTTATTTTTCCCCTAGACATTCTTATATACGTGTTGTTAAAAATGAAGTTCATTCAAAATAGAGTATTTATTTGGTATCGTTTTACGGCACCATGATAAATTTAACCGATTCTAGTGGTTTGGTTTTATAAACAGCATGCTTCATTTTCAAATAACGTATGTTTAACATTATTATTTGCTCTGTTTCGCTGCAACGCGCGACATCAAACAACCTAGTTCTATTTACAAAGCACATTGGGATGAGTTTTAACAAAAGTTGAAGGACACCATCTAATAAAATATGGATTAAAACAAAGAATTTCTCTTTCAGCCACTTTAAGGCCACCCGGGGTGGAAGATCTTTTGCACGTTATGGATGTTTATAACGTGTGATGGATCACAAAACACCACCGCCACTTGATTTTTTCACGGGTCAATTTGATAACGCGTGGAATGTATCACGTGTGAAGAATGGAATATTGTGAGGAAATGTGAGTGTTTATTGTTGGGTGTTGTGAGTGATGGACATTTCCACTAAAATCCATCACGAGTGATGGAATAAAGCTCGATGACATGGCAGAACATGATTAGAAGTTATGAGTGAGTGATGAGTGATGACCACCCCTACCCCTAATATACACATTTGGAGAAGATTGATAAGCTGGATGAAAGAAGACAAATGTAAAGGTAACCATCGTCAGATAACCATTCCAACCTCAAAGTACAACAGATTCAATTAAAAAA
>JARYGA010059831.1:276762-317979 GCA_030545235.1 Helianthus tuberosus
AGTAACGAACATTTCGGAAGTTGATCATAAGTTAAACATACCATAAATATCCTTTACATAGCTTAGAAATAGGCTTTGAGGGGTTCGGTGTGCTAAAATAAACTTTTTGGTCATTCAGGGACTAAAAGCGTAAAAAAGTGCATACGTTTGCATTTTCGCGCATATCTTACGTTCTGAATATATCCGGACAACCAAAATTTATGTAATCATTAAAATATTTTATTTTAGTGATTGGCATGATAAAATTCCATTCGTCGCGTAATTTGGATCGTTTTTTCGCGTCCGTTCGTGTTTCGTCGTAATTAACCGAACAACGCAATCGTACCACCAAACGAACCGACATCAGAGATGTTTTTGAGCATATTTTAAGTTTCCTATACTTTAAATTCATTTTAGAGCCTTGAAATGGGGTTAACGGGGCTTAAACGAGCCAAAAAACAAGTTTTATGCATTGTAGGGGCCAAATTTGACAGTTTCTGAAAGTTTCTAGGCGGGCCGCGTAGACCTTAGGGTCTGACTACGCGGGCCGCGACGACATGCCCAGATCAGAATCATGTTTTGAGCTTTCTGGTCGAATATCAGGGGCTTTTATGTAATATTTTCAATACCATGTGCTGATATTTGATGGTTTTTAGCATTCCCAATGTATTGAAAACCTTGGGCCCAAGTGTAAGGCCATGATTCAAGCACGGATTACGATGAACGATCCTAACGGTTATGGGTTTCCTACAAATACCCAAGATTTCTCATTCTTGCAACTCAAAATCTGATTCATTTTGGCTCTAAGTTGAGGTTTAAACACTTCATACCTGAGCAAACTTGAATCAAACTTCCTAGCTTGGACCCTTTGTAAGTTTCTTTCGTTCTTTTATGCGTTTTTAAGCACGAAAGTCAAACAGTGTTTGACTTTCTGCTTTGACCAGTCTTTGGTCAACACGAAGTTCGTTTGAACTTCGCAATGTGAGCGTAATCACGATGGTCATAGTCCTTTGTGACTATACGTACTGATTACCACGTTATTTAGGTGTAGTGACGAGTCATAGTTTTGGTCAAAATACGTGTTTATGCGTATTTTCCAACCAAACTATTCTTGGGTATCAAAACCCTTTGTTTTGATATCAAACTTGTTTTCAAACTTCGTTAAACATGTTTTAACATGTTTAACTCGTCACTTTAGGTTTAGTGGTTATATAGGGTCGTAAGATAAGCGGTCTAAACAACCGCTTAGACTTTCGAACCCGACCCGTTTGGTCGATCATTAGGATCTGACCAAACATGTTTTGTGACCATAGTTGTATCGGGAATAACCTTTCAAGGTTATACCTTATGGTCACTTCGTTTAAGTAGTTGTATGATTGGTAGTTTATATGCCTTAGGTAAATGACCAAAATGCCCTTTTTACGCATAAATTCATTTTAAGCATATGTAACATAAATTTTGACATCTAAACTGATTAGGCAACATTATTTGACATGTTAAGGCATATATTACATGTCATAGGACTAGTTAGGCGGTCCGAACGCGTTTTACGCGAACAACGCGTTAAAGTAGCATAAGCTAACTTAACGAGTCGTAATGGGTCATAAGCACTTAGGATAGGTTTCGATTTAGGATGTAGGCTTTGTTAAACCATATTACATGAGTTCCTATACTCATTTGGTTTACAAAACCTCAATCTATCCGATCTTCCGATTTAGGTCCGATTTATTTACTTAGTTACCTATATTAGGTGCTGTTTGATTCCGTGATCCCTCTAGCTTTGCTTGGTTGTTATTCAGGACTTCTAAGCATCCTCAAGTGAGTACATAGTCCCCTCTTTTACTGTTTTCAATGTTTTGGGGTGAAACATGTGTACCTATTTGTTATGTTCATGATTTCAAAGTATAAACTGATTATAAATGTTAGTACTTATCTTTTGACAAACTGAATGATTATCTATGGTTTAAACACTAATTTTCAAAGATTATAAACATAAATGTTGGATTGTACTTGTTTTATACATTCACCAGACCGATTGGTAGTATGATATAGCGCTATAGGATTAGACACCCCATTCTTGTGGTATGGAATGTCAGAAACCAATTTTTATCCAAATAGAGATTGCCTTTGTGGTATTTCTATAGTCTCTAAGGTGTAGTTTGATACACAAAGGTTTGAATGAATTCTAAATCACATTTTTTGTATATTTTGTTATACTCTCAAAGTATAGTTTGATATGCTCTCATATGTGATATTGTACAAAACCAACATATATTTTGTTAATTACAAAAACATAGTTTAATATGTTATTTACAAAACCAAAGCATAGTTTGATATGTTATTTACAAAACCAAAGCATAGTTTAATATGTTATTTATAAAACCAAGGTATACTTGTGATATACTACTAAAAACTATTTTTTTAAAAACTAAAGTATATTTGATATACTATCTGTTTAACTGTTTTGAAACTAAAATATATTTTAATATATTACTTATCCGATTTTCTTAAAACCAAGGTATATTTTTATATATACTACAAACCTTTTTATCAAAGCATTGTTTTACAAAAGACATATCTTATACAAACTCATTTTACTTGGTTATTTAATTATCTATGCATTATTCTTTAATATCATCAAATTTCTTATAAATTTTCGCATGATTTATAAAGAAAACATTTTTAAGTTCATGACTACTTTTTGTTAAACATTCTTTTAAAATTACAAGTCATGAACCATGCATTAATAAAACCTATGTATCTCACAGGCATTTTTATGCTGACGTACCTATTTTTACACATGTTTCAGGTGCTGCTATGTGATGATTGTTGATACATGCTAAACATAGGATGGACTCATGCCTTAGCGACTTTAAAACTTGAAAGACAATATTTGTATTTATTTGATTTGTAATAAAACAATGAGTTCATTAATGCAATAACACAAAATTATTTAATCTATGGTTGTGAAACAATGATTCTGTTACGACACTCCCCGATGTTTCCGCCACGATTTGTTGTTTTACGTGGTCGGGGTGTGACACATGAGGCTTTGTCGCCGGAGAAGGCTTGGGCATGACTGCAAGTTTAGAACTGGCGGAAGGCTTAGACGCAGTAGAAGGCTTGGGGGTAGGCTCTTTCTTCACCAGGGCAGAACCGGAATAGTTGTCCAGCTCCTCGAGATCGAAAACTTCGGGGATCTTGGATGGGTCTACACATAAGGAAGAATTCTCAACTCTTGAATACCCTAATATCATAATTAATCAAATGTATGCAGGAACATATGACATATGTATCCTTACCAGACATGTTGGATGAGGAATACTGGCTTGAACTCGGCTGGTTAAACGAGAAGCTTCTATCACTTTCTGGTAGTCGGTATATGGCGTTGATCCTTCCTTCCGATTCTGCGGATGGGGGGGGCTAATTCTTTGAAGTTTGTTGCATAAAAAGACAAAGATGTTAATTCAGGATGTAACTTCATGATACATTTGGGGATATCCCTAAAACCCTAAATCCTACCCATGGTCAACCTCTTCACCGGAAGGCTATCACCCTCAGCAATAGAGTCCCGCCTAACAAAGAAGAACTTTCGTTTCCATTCATCCTCATTTTTTGTCACTTTGAGGATTAGGGGATTGTTAGAGGTGGAAAAGAGCAAGAATCAACTGGAACCACGAGATCTTAAACGATAAGCAATGGGGATGTCCTCAATACAAAGGTCAGGGATGTGAAAGGTCTTGATCTGACTGAGTACCACCAACACCCTCCAGACCATGGGCATGGTCTGAGCGAAACTAAGGCTGGTGGTACTAAAGAACTGCATGATAAACTCAGGAAAAGGATATCGAAGGCCTAGAGAGAAAGGATAGGCTGGGAAGCAGACCCACTCCTCGGATGACACGTCCGATCGGAGACTCCGATCAAACGAACGGATAATCACTCCGTCGGGGAAGGCGTCGGAGGTCCTCAGAGCAGCAATATCGGCGTCATCAAAGGAACATACTTCCTTCTCAGGGTTCTTGAGAAGATTCTGATTGATGAAGGTTAAGGTGGAGTCACCGGTGTGAGATCGAGTCCGTGTGGCAATAAAGAAACTAGGTAAGAAAACAAAGAAAATAATAAGAGAAGGAAGAAGAAAGTACCTGAGAATTCTGAGAAAATTTGATAAGTATCAAGAAAGAAAGGAGAAGATATTGGGGCGGAATAGATAGCAATGAGTGAATATCGCGTTGGAAGTTGCACCATGTCACTTCAACTTCTGCATCCCATTAAGAGCATCGGGTAACGTGAAGAAAAATATACCCGTTTGGATCAGAGAATCCCAACAGTTATATTTTTGGGGAAAATTGTTGTAGGTGGAATTTCGAACCTATATCCTGAAGACATATCCTGATATTATATATATTTGATACCGCGACCAGGATACTGAACCAGGATATTGGTAACATCCTGCGAGGGTATCCTACTCGCCACTAATGATTTTCTTTGGTTGCAAGGTACCAACGGATGTATGGGCTTGGTCTTCCTGAAGACTCGCTCAAGACGGTTAGAAGACGAACGTTGGAGCTGTAGAAGAAGTCCACAACGGTCAAGAGGGAATATCCGAAGATTGTAGGATAGTTAGTTATTTTTTATAAATATAAAAGGAGGTGCCGGATCAGTGGCTAGACACACAATTTCGAACACACAATATCGTACAATCATCGATCACTTGCTATTTCTGCAATTAACACTCACTCACACTTCACAATCACTGTAACACTTAGGGCTGATCCGAGCATTATCCCGAAGTTGTATCCTGTTAATTCAAGCAATAAGAAGAACAAGGAAGCCGACGATTGTCAGCTCCCGAGGTTTTATGCCGGAGATCTAGATTGATCAAGGGTTTTCCTTGTACATCTCGTGTCAACCTTTTCATTTATTGCTCATTCTTTGATTATTGATATAGTTTGATATCCTCAAGCTATATCCTGAAACTGTTTTCATAAACGATCAACTTAACATATTTTTTGCAAATACCAATAGCACACTACCTCACAAACTAATTTGATCATTAATTGCTTCGGTAATTTTTTACCAAAACAAGGTGTAGATAATAAATTTACACATTTGAATTCTTTCAATATATAGATACATGTAAATTAATTTTGCTATGTTGTATTTGATTAATTAGGTAGTAAAAATGATTTTGATTGGCACATGTGGTTTACCTCAAATTGCACTTTGAAACTCTCTCTTTCATGTTTTACATAGTGGTACCGTGTGGTGGAACTTTCATTGCACTTTGACACCCACCATTAGTCAATGGTTAGGCTGACTGTCCATATGAGGGGTAAACTGGTAATCTTCCATCCCTTCCCCACAAATCACAACGACCATGTTAACCTTCAACTACAACACCACATTAACCATCACCGATCATTACAACATCCACCCCCGTTTTGCAACCACCAATCACCACAATGACCACTGTATACTACCACCACCGCAACTTCACGTCATCAACAACCATCAATCACTCTCCATTATCGTCTCCAAAAGCCTAGCCATAGAGCACCACCATGGTTTACCATCACCATTACATCCATTATTAAATACCACCAATGATCACAATCTCCATTCACAGAATACATCCACCATACTAATGACTGTCATGCACACCACCTCAACCGTCATTGTTCACCCACAATGACACCAACACAACTTCCATCGTCCATTACTATATCTACCATCTATCAACACATCACCTTCAACCACCATTATCATCACCAACTACTACCAAAATGAACATAGATTGTTAGCTTTACTTTAGTCGCCGAAGGTCATGTCGAACCCACCTGAATCTATCATTACAGTCATCTGAATGAGGATTGTTGCCGGAAACACTACCACTGCCTTCATCTTCATCGCCATTATTATAGTACCACCATCACCGGTGCCTATGAGATCACCACCATTTCCTCCGTCACCGGAAACCCTCTCCGATTCTCAGAACAATCACCATCTGTAATCATCTTAGTCTCCATTGGCGCTCGCACTGTTAGACAGGACATCCGGCCTCCTTTTCCGATCTCATTATCTTTCTTTGGTCATCTCTCTCTACAATCTCTCCATGTCTCTCTATTTCACTTTGCTTTCTCACTCTATTTTCTGTAATGGAAAAGTGGTTGTTGGCGTTTTGGATTTCTTTGGGAGAGAGAAAGAGAGGGGTGTGAGCGATTGGAACAACTGGGGGATTTGGGATTTTGGAGAATTAGGGCTAGTCATGTAGAAGAAAGTGTGATTCATGGGTTATGAAGTGATTTAAGGGGTATAATAGTCTTTTACGCATTTTTTGGCAGTCAACCTAACGTTTGACTAATGGTGGGCGTCTAAGTGCAATGAAAGTTCCACCACAGGGTGTCATTATGCAAAAAATGAAAAATAGAGTTTCAAAGTGCAATTTGGGGTAAACCATAGGATGGCAAATTGTAGTTTACTCTATATATAATGGGAGAGGATCATGAGATCACTCTTTCTTTGTGAGAAAACTCAAGAGAACTCTATTAAACAGTTGATATTTGTGTTGAATTTTTTCTATGGTTTGTGTTTTGGGTATAGTGTTTATGGTTTAATTTTTAGAGATCAGGGTTTTGATTTTAGGGTATAGATTTAGCATTTAGTTTTTATCTTTTAAACATTTAGGGTTTATGGATTAGGGCTTAGAGTTTGGGTAAAGTTTTCTCGAGTTTTCCCACAAAGATGAGTTTTCTCATGATTCATCCCCTATATATATGTGTGTGTGTCACACATACATACATACATACATACACACACACACACACATATATATATATATATAACTTCTAATAAAAGGTAGAGATTATTTTTTTAAAGTTTTTATTGTTCGGACGATAACAATCTGAGTCATCATGCTAAAGAACAAAAAAACCCACTATATTTGACGTCTGATGTTGCATTATATTATTAAAATATCAAAATGTGTAAACGACGAGACAACTATGATAACATCTACGATTTGGCTCTAATCACTTCTACCCTACTATTCTCAACTCGATTTTGTGTAAAATGAAAACTTTGTAAAAGATGAAAAGTATAGTGGTTAAAAGTGAAAAAATAAAAAATATACATTAACAAAGCACAACTTACAACTATCTAACAATTGTAAATCACTATTCATTTTCAATGTAAAATGTATAGATAAAATTAACTAGTTTTTTTTTCTCGACGTCGTACATTGCGGCGAATTCAAGAAAATGATATAGTAAAACAAACGTGATATGAAAATAAAGCATGTTGTTGAAAGTCAAACCATTAGAACGGTTTAGCTTATCATTGTGTCTTTTTATAATACCAAATAAATACTTTATTTTGAGTACAACTTCGTTTTTAACAAAACCTATAACAGTATGTGATGTAAGTAAAATGCAACATATAAATTACATCAAATGAGGCATAAAACTAACCCTTTTTTAGTACTAATGTTGGAAAAAGTGTGCTTTTGTCTTCCTTTTGTATTTTCAGGATTAAACGAGCTCAAATGAACAAAAGAAACAAAAAGGCAGCTAAATCTAACATAAATACAAGAAAAGGAATAAACGTGGCATGCTCGACCCCTCGACAGCATCTCCCCAAGCAAAAACAAGACACCAGAAGGCTGAACACGCCCCGTGCTCATTGAACACGGGGGCGTGCCCAAGTGTCTGTAGAAAAGACAAAGTTGTAGAAGCTTCTATCACCGAACACGGGGGTGTACCCAGCGGACACGGGGCCGTGGTCAACACTAAGATTCGCAGAATCCAAGCAAATCTTGATAGTACAGATACGCTTCAGCACACGGAGCCGTGCCCAACAGACACGGGGGCGTGGTCAACTAATGCAGACAAACTGCATTTAATGAAGAACGAGAAGATAGATGGACATGGGGTCGTGCCCAATGGACACGACGCCGTGTCTGGGCTTCTGTGCAGGCTATAAATAGAGGTGCTTGGTTCACTTCAAAGGCATCCCTTGGCAAACCACCTCTCTCACACTTCACCCACCCACCACCACCATCACAACCCACATCCACCACCATCATCCATCATCCATCATAGAGTGTGTGTAGCAGTCTCGGGATCCAATATTGATAGTAAGAGTTCTTGACAATCAAGGGCCATGTTCGCCTAAGTCTCTTACATCACTTGGTGAATACAAGCATTTAGTGTAATACTTTTTATTTTTAATCTTTTCGCACTTTTTATTTGGTTAAGTATTAATGACTTTAATAACTAGTTTCTTATGTTGAAGGTGAAACTTCCTTATCATTTGTCCGTGTTGTCTTGGCGTTATTTTACTGTCTATATAAAATAAAAGATTTACACCATTCATATCTCCACGGTCTATATGGAGATATGTTGGCTACCTGGTCGGGGGTTAAGGGAATGGTTTGGTAAGCGTCTTGCCTTGTTCGGTCTATAGATCCTGCAAGGACCTGGGTCAAGCTTAGTAGGACCTCCTGCAATACCCACTGGTATTGGATGGCGGGGGTTCGAATTTCTTGAACCCCTCCATATGTAAACTACTATTAAAACATTAACCCGGCTACTTAGGATTGTATCCCTGCTGACTCAAACTACTTAGCCGAGGGTAACGTCACCTTCAAAAGAGGGGCCTACCACATTACGCATTAATAACTTAATTAATTATCTTTCAATAATCCAACCCTTTAGGATTGTATCCTTGCTGACTCAAAGTACTGGGTTAAGGGTAACGTCACCTTCAAAAGAGGGGCCTACTACTATAACTAAGATAATCTCTTAAATAGTGCAAAAGTGCGGAAATAATCAAAGGTTACACTAAAGGCGAGTCGGATCCAAGTGATTCATATTGTCTATCTGTTTTTTTATTTTATTTTCATGTTTAAATATTTTTCTAAAATTGTAATTTGATTAGACGTTGAGGATAAACCGGTACTAAAAGCTCTTGTGTCCTTGGACGACCTCGGTATCTTACCAACGCTATACTACGCTCACGATGAGTGCACTTGCCCATATGTGTGTTTAGTGTTAGTAAAATATCGTGTTTTATAAATACCTATAATGCTACACACGCATCAAGTTTTTGGCGTCGTTTCCGGGGACACAAGGATTTTAAGAATGTTAGGAATCAACGGCCTAATCATTTTTCTTATTTTTCTATTTTTTTAGGATTTTTCGTAAAATTTTCAGCTTCTGCAGAGCTCAGCACGGGTCGTGCCCGCTGAACACACCCCGTGCCCAATCTTTGGTACTGGGAATCCTGTTTTAAGTCAGACAGTAGCTGAACACGGGGCCGTTCCCAATCAACACGCCCCGTGCCCAAGTATCAGATACTGAAAACAGAACCGTAAGATCCCGACGGTTGGTAATTTCTGACACAAACATGAGCGATACTGATTTTTTTTACTGTCGCTCCTCTTATGGTACGTGGTGTCAATTATGTGGTGGAAATCACGAAGATTTAAAATGTTATTTTTTAAATTACACTCCCCACTATATAGACCCATTGTTTTCCTGTAGCCTTAAGAGGGGCGAAAGTAAAAATAATCCCTATCTCTCACTCGAATGCTCTCAATCATCCCTCTAGATGAAATGCTTCTCGAATAATTTTTTCAATTAGAGGATCTAATTCTAAACTGGATAAAAGAACTTGAGATGGATTTAATTAATTCATCTCAAGACGATGATAAAGAAGAATTAGTGAGACCGCATTCAGATAAAAACAACTTCGTTGTTCCCGAAATCACCTCTAACTCTTGCGAAGGCTTGAGCGATAGTCGTCCCTGTGTCGATTGTGCCGTGAAGGACTCACCATCAACTTCCGCCGATGCATACATAGACCTGAGCGATTCGACATACACCTTCTTTAACGAGAGCCCGAGAAAGGGTTGGACTTGTCCACCTACATTTAGCATATGAATCACCCTTACCGATAACCTCTTCCATTCTCGTCTAAATCTAGAGCAACTAAGGTATCTCAGGCACTTCGGTGTTGTTCCGTCCAGTAAGGAACCACCCGATCCGGATAAATTCCTTAAGAATATACGAAACTTCATAAACAGCCTCTAAACACGGGGCCGTGTCTAGGTCAGCACGCCCCCGTGTCCACCAAAAGATTCCCGTCTGACTTTTTGTCAGAATACGGACAAAATGTGTTAGGATTTTGTCTACACACGGGGCCGTGTCCATCCGACACGGGGTCGTGCCTAGCAGGCTGTCGTTTTCTATAAATGCAGCCAAGATTCCTGCACATTTGGACCATTCCAAAGACAAAGATCTGGTGGGATCTTCACACATACCATCCTAGGTATATTCTAAAAGAAGGTTCTCAACAACCATCTTGTCTTTTCTACTTTTATCCATTGCTTTCTTCTTCAATTTTTCCTCAACACCTCCATTAGAACTTGAAATCACCATGGTTTCAAGCTTTATTGTGGTGTTTGTTAGATTTTTATTCAAAGAATCTTATTAAAAATAAGTTTTATAACACTGTTTTAAGTTATTTCTGCTTAAAAATGCTTCAAAAAGTCAGAAAAATAATTTGAAACTCTAAGATTCCTTGTTCCAAAAATCTGCAGATAACTGAACACGGGGCCGTGCTCGATGAGCACGGGGCCGTGTCCGAGGTACTGTTGCATTAAAATGAACTCTTTTCGGTCTGTTTTCTTAGAATGGCGATCAGAAACAGCGAAACATCTTCGCCACACTCCAGGAACAACCGTCAAGGAAGAAGGTCATCGGTAGAAGATTCCCTCGTGAACTATGTTTATGCCTTGAGAGAGGCCATAGACGAAATGACGGGGGTTGAGGAAGCTCTGGTCGACCGTATCAATCATTTAACGGTGGGGCTAGATGGATGTCTATGAGAGGTTAACCTTTTGCACCAAAGATTGAACATTCTCGCTTCTCCTCCTTTGGTGCCAATCATCACCCAAAGGGCATGGAATGTGGTACCGGAAGTCATCATACCGGTCGAGTGGTACGCCATACACCCGGAGCCCCCTCGAGACATATTACAAGGGGTTCCGGTTTATGTCACTCCTCCTCCACAAGATGTTGAAGAAAATGAGTCCACCTTCTTCCTCCCAAGAGAGATAGAAGAATGGCTTAACAACGTCTAGGGGGCACCCCTCGGTTTGTAGTTCTACGAAGCCTTTAAGTACCGGAAAGCTATTTCCGGGATTTTGATTCCTATAGTAAGGGTAGAACTCCTTAGGATGATTTTATGTATCACTTGACCTATCTATTTTAGGACTTTTAGTTTTCTATTTTTCTGCTTTGTTTTTAATTTTCTAGGACCCTATGTAATGTGTTATTTTTAATGAAATGATGGTTTTAATTAAATTGGTGTTTGGATGATGTTGTAATGGATAAAATACACTCGGGGTAGTGAAGGATACTAAGGGAAACTTGAACCAACACCCCATGCACAAAAACAGAGCCACCCGACAATTTTTCTTCATTACAGCAAGTCCAGCACGGGCCATGCCCAGCCAACACGGCCCCGTGCTGAAAGATCTGCAGGAAACGCGCAGTTCAGGTAACTGGACACGGGGCGTGTTCACTGAACACGACTCCGTGCCCAGCCTTCTGTTACTTTCTAAAAATTTCCGTTACTGGCAACCTGAACACGGGGCCGTGCCCGGACACCACGGGCCCGTGTCCAGATGCCCAGTAACATAAAATTTTGTTTTTAACACACCTTTTAAACATTCAATCAACCTAAAAACTTATTTTTGGGACACATTGAGGACAATGTGTAATTTAAGTGTGGGGGGGATGCTAAAACCTTTAATTTTGCAAGTATTAATTACAAGCATTACACAAAACTCTATTGGAACCGCTAAAGACCCCAAATTTTTTCAAAAACTTTTCATTTTTTTTACTTGTCTTGGTTTAATTTGGGAATAACAAGTTCTAAAAAGGTTATATTTTTACAAATTTACAACCGATAGCGTCGTGATAAAAAGAACCAACATAAGAAAATTATGAAACGGCATGACAAATCTAGTTAAAATTTGATTATATATACTTGATCAGATAAAAACTCATTCCCACAAAAAGTGAGTTTTGAGCTTTTATTGAGCATACAAATACACATCTTTAAAACTAAATACTCGTTTTTCGTTTCTTGTATGAATAGCCGCTTGGTTTCTTACAACTCTAGAACTTGCCATGACGATACATTCCTGGTCCTTACCAACTTAAATTCAAGTAAGTAAATGATGGAGGTATTAGGACTAACCCCTTTTTCTTTCAACACCATTATTTTTCTTTTTTTTTTACCACCTACCCAAAATCCCCCTAGTTAACCCCTTTGATTCTAAACCTTTTTATTTCTAACCCATAAAACAAACACCCTTCACCCACCAAAACCCTTTTTCATTTTAAACCCTTTACTTATGATGAAATCAAACAATAAACAAAAGCTTGGTTTTTCATGTGACATTCCTTATCAAAAAAAAAAATTATGATGAAATCAAGCAATAAACAAACAAGTTCATAAAAAAGAACCTTGTTTGAAAAATGCTTCATTAGAATAAAAAGTTTTATGAAAACCGACGCTTTTTACGCCTTTCGCCCTTTTCTACTAACCACTAACCCAAAACAACCTACCTTTAACCCAAGCCTAACCCTTCCCCAAAGTCCTCTTGATATTTACAAAGGTATATAGTTAAAAAGGAGGAGGATTGATTGCTTGGTAAGCATATGGTAGCAGTAAGTTCCATGCCGGTCCCGAGTGTTTCACAAAAATACATCTTCGGCCGAGTGTTGAGTGATCTCCCGTGAGGTATGTGAACTTGTATATAAATGGAATTTTAAAGAGGCATGTTATGCCCAAATAAGTAATTTATCTTATGTAATGTTCTAAATAAATCATAACGAATAGGATTGTAAATAAAATAAAAATAAAACCCAATAAAGATCTTGGAATCCCGACACTCAAGACAAGCCTAAAACCTTCTATTCTACCCATTACATTTGGGAGTGTAAGCCACATTATAAAGGGTTTTGCTTGAGAACAAGAAAAGATTCAAGTGTGGGGGTATTTGATGTGTGTAAAATGCAACATATAAATTACATCAAATGAGGTATAAAACTAACCATTTTTTAGTACTAATGTTGGAAAAAGTGTGCTTTTGTCTTCCTTTTGTATTTTCGGGATTAAACGAGCTCAAATGAACAAAAGAAGCAGAAATACAGCTAAATCTAACATAAATACAAGAAAAGGAATAAACGTGACATGCCCGACCCCTCGACATCATCTCCCCAAGCAAAAACAAGAGACCAGAAGGCTGAACACGCCCCGTGCTCATTGAACACGGGGGCGTGCCCCAGTGTCTGCAGAAAATACAAAGTTGTAGAAGCTTCTATCACCCAACACAGGGGCGTGCCCAGCGGACACGGGGCCGTGGTCAACACTAAGATTCGCAGAATCCAAGCAAATCTTGATAGTACGGATACGCTTCTACACACGGGGCCGTGCCTAGAAGACACGTGGGCGTGGTCAACTAATGCAGACAAACTGCATTTAATGAAGAAAGAGAAGATGGATAGACACGGGGCCGTGCCCAATGGACACGAGGCCGCGTCCGGGCTTCTGTGCAGGCTATAAATAGAGGTTCTTGGTTCACTTCAAAAGCATCCCTTGGCAAACCACCTCTCTCACACTTCACCCACCCACCACCACCATCACAACCCACATCCACCACCATCATCCATCATCCATCATAGAGTGTGTGTAGTAGTCTCAGGATCCAATATTGATAGTAAGAGTTCTTGACAATCAAAGGCCATGTTTGCCTAAGTCTCTTACATCACTTGGCGAAGACAAGCATTTAGTGTAATACTTTTTATTTTTAATCTTTTCGCACTTTTTATTTGGTTATGTATTAATGACTTTAATAACTAGTTTCTTATGTTGAAGGTGAAACTTCCTTATCATTTGTCCGTGGTCTCTTGTCGTTATTTTATTGTCTATATAAAATAAAAGATTTACACCATTTATATCTCCATGGTCTATATGGAGATATGTTGGCTACCTGGTCGGGGGTTAAGGAAATGGTTTGGTAAGCGTCTTGCCTTGTTCAGTGTATAGATCCTGCAAGGACCTGGGTCAAGCTTAGTAGGACCTCCTTCAATACCCACTGGTAATGGATGGCGGGGGTCCGAATTTCTTGATCCCCTCATATGTAAACTACTATTAAAACATTAACCAGGCTACTTAGGATTGTATCCCTGCTGACTCAAACTACTTAGCCGAGGGTAACGTCACCTTCAAAAGAGGGGCCTACCACATTACGCATTAATAACTTAATTAATTATCTTTCAATAATCCAACCCTTTAGGATTGTATCCTTGCTGACTCAAACTACTGGGTTGAGGGTAACGTCATCTTCAAAAGAGGGGCCTACTACTATAACTAAGATAATCTCTTAGATAGTGCAAAAGTGCGGAAATAATCAAAGGTTACACTAAAGGCGAGTCGGATCCAAGTGATTCATCTTGTCTATCTTTTTTTTTATATTATTTTCAGCATTTTTAGTTTTTATTTTCATGTTTAAATATTTTTTCTAAAATTTTAATTTGATTAGACGTTGAGGATAAACCGGTACTAAAAGCTCTTGTGTCCTTGGACGACCTCGGTCTCTTACCAACGCTATACTACGCTCACGATGGGTGCACTTGCCCATATGTGTGTTTAGTGTTAGTAAAATATCGTGTTTTATAAATTTAAAACTTGACTAAAGTGTAAAAAGTGCTAAAAATATACATAAAAACCTATAACGCTACACATGCATCAGAATGTCGAGGGAAAAAATCAAGCACAACTACGTACTTATGTTTTTAGAAAAAAGCTATAAACATAAATTATTAAAGAAGTATCAAATTATTTGATAAATTATTATATGTTCTCAAAAAAGAAAAAAGAATTATTAAAAATATGGTAAAGGAAATATATGGTTTTAAAAAAGAAAAAAATAAATATATGTTATTAAAAGTAAATATAATAATAAACTATTATAATCTATTAAATAAAAATATAATAAAAAGCTATATATTATTTTAAAAATAAAGTTACTATTCATCGTCCTTCATTAACTATATATATATATATATATATATATATATAATACTTAAAAGGTATTTTGGTCACTTTCTAAAACTTCAACGAAATAAATAAAAGTTAAAGTTCATCCACTCCAAATACCAGCCATTCTACGTTCTTGCATATGTTGGGACAAATAAAACTTAAGTACCTAAACCAGAGTTTGGACATAGCACAGACAATCCATCTATGTGTTGTTCAACTTTCTTAACGCAGACCATTCTGGAGGGCAGCAGTGTCGTCACCAAATGCGTTGCTATGGAGAAGATAATCTTTATATTGAATAGGTTTGTAAAGCGCTGGTTCCAATTCGTTCACCATGTTTTGGGTAGCTTTGTATAGCGTTGGTTCCAATTCGTTCACCATGTTTTGGCTAGCTTTGTATAGCGTTGGTTCCAATTCATTCACCAAGTTTTTTGCTGGTTCAATGATGCAATTGGGAGAGGGGTTCACAAAGGTTGCAATGCTTAGTCTTGTCTCGTGTGTACTAGTCACCACCTGATGTTTAGCACTTTTAAACTTCCAGTTGCTAATTATCTGCATCCATAAAATGAACTCGAACCATTAGCCAATAATGGTAAAAATTCCTAATGATCATTTAGCATTAATGAAAATATATGTTTTAAATAGGCCATTCAACCTAAAATCCGCATCATTATGGGAGAGACGAGCGAGTGATGTTGGTTGGGTAAGGTGTCAAAATAGGTAACTTTTTAATACATGTCGAATCGGGTTAAATAGGTTGGGTTTATGTAAGACTTCATTAAAATCATTAAATGTAAAGGATTAAAACTAATAGGTCGGTTAGTGGAAAGGGCAAAATATTGTAACAAACATAAAACGGAAAGGAGATTAGCATAATCGTTGAAGATAAAAAAATGCCATTTTCAATCTACCTAAAAAACGAAGAGGGTATTTTTTCAAATAAAAATTTAAAATCCTTTATGTTGTTTGGAAATCCTAAATTCAACCTCTTCGGTAGTCTAGTGACTTGGTCGAGTAGGACGTGGTGGTACAAGTGAACATTACATAGAATATACTATTAACTGTAAACAACTGTTGTTTAACTTTCTGAATGCAAAGGATTTGGGATGGCAGCAATGTAGTCACCAAAGTATACCTGGCAAAACAAGCCGATAAGCTAGGGTAACGGGCAAGATCGGACCAATATGAAAAGTTCAATTTGGTTTGGGTCAACATGGGTTAGACCTAAACATCCATTTTACAAAAGAGCATCAAATACTACCCAAAATGTGAGCACAAATTGTTATAAAATCCATCAAATAGCTATCTTCACCCGCCCACCTCTTGACATGAATATTAGGTCGTATGGCCTTTTAAAATGCGTTTTTTAGCATGCCCCCACGAGGCATTTACAGTTGAGTATTTACATTGGTTTTTATGGAAACAAATAATTAGCAACAGGAAATTTAGAAGTGTTATACATCGGGTAGTGACTTGTGCACGAGAGTACCAGTTAGGCAGTTACCACCCGGTGTTTAACACCTTCCAATGCGTAAAATATCTTTGAACCGTCAATACTAAAATGCCTAGTGAGTAGTGAAGTTTAGGCACAATTCCCATTCTAAGAAAAACATGTTTTAAGAGCTTCCACAATGGGTGGAGGAGAGAGGGTGAGGTGGATGAGACTCTAGAGAGGGTGTTGAAGGTCTAGGCTATAAACGGAACTAGGAACGCTCTTTGTGAGTTAACTAGGTCACCTTGACCTCCCTATGAAATTTAGTACAGTTTTTCACAGGTAGGTTAAGTTGATTGGGTAACAGGTCAAATAGGTAACTCTTATTAGTACAGGTCAATAAACAGGTAATTAGGTTAGGTTGATGTAAAACTTTATAAAAAATTCAATAAAATGGGTCAAATATAAAAACAATAAGATATTTAGTAAGTAGTGAAAAGTGTGTCCAAAACAGATAGGTTGACTATTTTGCGCCTTATAATTGTAGCCTTATAAATTGAAGTTTTTTTCTAAGTAAGGTATAATGTATAAGGTACCAATGATCAAATATAGTGTATATTATAACCAGGGGATCAACTTTGCAGGGGCCGGGGGGTCATCCGACCTCTCGAATTTTTCGCTTAGTAGTGTTCGGTATGTAGTTTTCGTATAGAATTTTTTAGGTATATACGTTTTCGACCCCCCGGTTTTATAATTTTATTAGATATATACGTTTTCGAACCCCCCCCCCCCTCCCGGTCGGAAATCACAAGCTTCGCCACTAATTATAACAATCATTTAAACATTTTAAAAATCTTCAAGTTTTAACAAGCTAGTCAGTTTATGGAACATGTACCTGCATTTAAGTTTTAACACCTGCCACAACAATAGATTTCTTCCGGAGCAAACTACAATTTTTGGGTTTTTAGATACAGCATTTAAGTTGAATAGCCATTTTAAATGTTTTTGTGCTCAAAAAACTTATGTGAAAGATTAGAACTAAACATACCTCCAGTTGGTTACCTATGTTAACAACAAAGGCATTAGGAATGGCTCCAACATTGACCCATTGACCATCCTTCATAACCTGAAGACCGGTTGAACCCCCTTGATAAAGGATGGTTATAAGACTAGGATCAATGTGCGGTAATAGTCCCAAAGTTAGACTCGGGTCTGGGCAGGGTGGGTAGAAATTAGATGACAAAAACTGAACTTCGCTTGTATCTTTAAAGTAGCCTTGTTCAAGTCCTAATCCTTCACAAATCATCTCTAAAATCCTTGTACTCAATTTCTGTATTTCTACCATATACGCTGCAATTACCTCTCTAAATGCAATTTTTACAATAACAATGTTAAACTGTTGAAATAATACTTATATGATGAATATGAAATATTTAAACTTACTGATATCGAGTTGGTGAAGCTGGCCATAGATGAATGCATTCCTCCAAGGGATGACAAGGATGCTTAACATTTTCCCTCCATAAATGCACACCATCTTTCGCGAAATAAGTGCTGTTTGTGTAAATATAACCTTTTTTATGAGGGACTGTCTCAGTTGTTGTATCTTTGGCTTGCATGTCAAAGAATTCCTTAAGAACATTTATTGCATCAGTTACCGTCTTTTCCGGAATTCCATGATTTATCACCTGTTTCAATATAAAGTTTAGAGTATCAGCCAAAACCGAATCATTTCGGTAGAAATTTGAAAGCCACATCAAAAAATTACAAAAATCCAGAACTTTTATTATGGGTTAAACTTATATATACCTGAAAGAAACCGAGTTCTTGAGAAGCCTTCAAGATTTCTTCAACTGGTTGGCTATGCCCATTTTCAGCCTTTGATTTTGCAAGACTTATAATAGGAATTGAATCACAAACAGGACTACCAAGATTTTGGGGTCTATATTCCTTTGGGAATATGTATTCCTTAGGTACACATTCGAGTTCAAACCACCTTGCACCTTTATCTTCCTTCATCTCTATATACAAATCCCTTAGTCAAAAGTGTAAATAATATGATCACACAAGTTTTAATATACAGAGAGAGATAGAGCGAGAGAATCGTGTACGTGTATGTATTTGTATATGCATATGTATATGTATGTATGTACTAAGATGCTAGGATTTCCTTTGTCCCTAGGAAACAAATTCAACAACTCGTTTTCACGTATTTAAGAATTAGTGCAGATCCCAAAATGTTATTTAAAATGTACAACTTGGCACACTCAAACTCCCACCAGGAAATACTACAAACAAATATATAAAAAAAGAGTTTAAAGTTATTTTCACCTATGCTATCCAGATGGGTAACTTTCAAGTTGTGTGTTAAAATCCTATTTTAAGAATTGGAATCAAGTGGTTGGACCAGTGGTGGAGTTTGAACGAAAACTCAGTGGGGTCGAGTGACATAGCGTATGATACGATAACGAGGATTGATGACGTTGATTCTGCTAATATCCGTGATAATCTTCCCCAATCCCACAAACTCAACCCAAAAGGCAGAGAATTGAAGTGAAAATGATTATTGCTAAAATTTATGAATAACCATCCAAATTATATCTCAAGAACATAAATAAGAACTGAAATTCAAAACGGGCCTTAAAAAGGCCACGGGCCAAACACAAGCCCAAAATCAAAGTGCATAAAACATGGAAAAAAATTAAAAAGGCACGTAACTCTCACTAGAATGCGTTTTTTGGACGACGTGCTCCTCGTTTCAAGCTTCGATTTGACTAGTCGAACGCCTAAAACAGAGACCCGTAGCGAAAGTTATGCTCGTTTTTGTAAATCACCCTTGGGACCAAGAAACCAATCTTCTCTACTCTAAACAGCAACTAATAAGGCAGAATCTTTAACTAGTCGAACCGAGAATCCAACTTCATCACGTCCATACTTGATTAAAAACACAAACACACGTGACAAAACTCCATCGCACATGAGCCTTTTTACGCACAAGCTATCAGAGTCCAACTAAGTCACGATAATAGTCTAAGATTTAGTAAGGACCAAATCCGTACTCCGAGAATCTTGAAAAGAACACCATGGACCACCATTACCGCTTCTCGCCCCCTCACTTGATCCGGACAACATAAGTACTCTGGAACTTTTCAGCAATCCGAAACTGACTTCAAATTTCCGAATTACACAAAATTCTGACTCTTGCTAATTATCTGGTACCCCCAGTAACCCGGCATAACTAGAAAAACTTGGAACATGCACAAATCGAAACCTCCGAACTACACAAACTCCTAAACTTAACTACATATCTGGTACCCCAGGTAACCTGGAATTGTAGAAAATTCGGAACTCGTAAAACCCGGAAGCTTTTGAAACCTCAGATCAGATTATCTAAACAGTACTTCAGAATACAAAGTTATTCAGAACAAGCAACTCATAAGTTGGACTTCAAAGGAATGAAGAGATCCTTACAACGAGAATGAATAAATCCTGACAAACTCTTAAACTCGCATAAAGAGAGA
The DNA here is from genome assembly GCA_030545235.1 of Helianthus tuberosus. Lineage (NCBI taxonomy): Eukaryota > Viridiplantae > Streptophyta > Magnoliopsida > Asterales > Asteraceae > Helianthus > Helianthus tuberosus. The sequence continues at coordinate 296,812 of JARYGA010059831.1, forward strand.
ATAAGTACTGACAAACAATAAGTTCGTACAGAAGAAAGAATAAGTTCTCACACTTAAACTCGGACAAGAGAGTTTTAAGTACTGACCATTTATAAGATCGGACAAGAGAAAATAAGTTCTGATACTTGATAAAGTCGGACAACAAGAAGATAAGTTTTCACGAATTAAATTCGGACAAGTCAAGATAACTTCTCACAAATTAAATTCGGACAAGAAGATAGTAAATTCTGATTACTAAATTCGGACAAAGGAAACTTAAATTCTCACAAATTCTAAGTTCAGACAATGAAAGATAAGTTCTGATCCAACAATTAAATGCGGACAATACCCTTTAAGTGCGGACAAAAATAATGTGCAAGTGCGGACAAGATAATGTTGAATAAGTGCGGTCAAAGAGCATAAGTGCGGACAATATGAATAAACTGATATGTGAGGACACATATACAATCCCTAAAGGTTCTTAAGTGCGGACTTAAGCTTATAGGACAAAGAAAACGATTAATGCGGACAATATTTAATAAGCGCACTCAATGTTTAAGTGCAGACAAACTTTTATGCGGACATGATTAAGCATAAGTGCGACCAGGTGAATGAATAATGAGTAAGTGCGGATAAGAGATGATTATATGCGGACAATATAAACTAGATTAAGTGCGGGCATATCAATGAATTATAAGTACGGATAGAACGAATTTTAAGTGCTGACAATGAGTTTTGTACAAATTCGGACAAAACCCACAAGTACGGACAAGTGTGACTACACACTAGGTCACCAGAAGTTCAGAAGTAACAAATACGGACAGAAAACTTCTAACACTTAATTGAGTTCGGAAAATACATTTTTCAGATCAAACCATAGATCTGAAACAATTTTGGAAAACAAGAAAACATCTCAGTCGACGAACAACTTCAAATTCTTCAAGTTTTCTGTAGAATCTTCACATCTCCATGATGTTAGCAGAAACAAACATCAAATCAAGAGCAATGGTGATTCGGAAGGCGGTTTGACCATTCCGAATCGGTAGCCATGCTCTGATACCACTGTGAAAGCACCGGATCGATGACAAACATCAACAATGCACTTAATTCAAGACGTAGAAGATATCAAAAACATAAAAGATAGAAAGATGTAGAAGATGAAACACTTTATTAATGAATCAGTCATCACAGATTTATAAACCGAAAGAGTATACATCATCTACAAGCTGGTTTAGGTCATCACAAAGATCTAAAACTACCTTTCTCTCACTAACACATAGTCACTCTCTCTCTAGAATGTGCACATGTTGTTGAGGGATTTCTTAGGGTTTGGGAGAGTTGCACACAGCAGATCCCCACAGAGATGAATGAATTGTGATGGATACCCAATTCTAACCTATACACCTATATATATAGGTTAGGGCAAACCATAAGTACTGACCCTTTCATGTCCATAAATTCAGACAACACATAAGGAAACATAAGTTCTGACAAACCCTGATCCACAAATTCGGACCCCATAGTACATAACTTGTCCGAATTTGTGAGGCCTTTAACATATTCTGTCCAAACTTGTTAGATCTTGACTTCTCTTGGCTTTGGACTTGACGAGAACTGATAAAGTACAGTTACCCGATGAGAACTGCACTTACACGTTAACCGGCCTATATATATATATATATATATATATATATATATATATATATTGTTAATGAATGATGATGAATACTAATTTTAAATTTATAATAATATATAGTTTTCTAATATTTTAACACATTTTTTTTTCTTTTTTAAAACCATATTCCCTTTAATTTATAGTTTTTTAATATTTAATTATTTTAATATTATAATACTTTATTATTATATTTACTTTTAACATGTTTGTTTTTAAACTATATTACCTTTATTGTTTATTTTCTTTTTCATAATTCTTTTTTCTTTTTTATAAATTGTAATATCTTTATCGATTAATTTAATATTTCTTTAATAACTTCTGTTCGTTATTTAAAAAAAAACTTAAGTACGTAGTTGTGCTTATTTTTCCCCTAGACATTCTTATATAAGTGTTGTTAAAAATGAAGTTCATTCAAAATAGAGTATTTATTTGGTATCGTTTTACGGCACGATGATAGATTTAACCGATTCTAGTTGTTTGGTTTTCTAAATAACATGCTTCATTTTCAAATAACGTATGTTTAACATTATCATTTGCTCCGTTTCGCTGCAACGCGCGACGTCAAACAACCTAGTTCTATTTACAAAGCACATTGGGATGAGTTTTAACAAAAGTTGAAGGACACCATCTAATAAAATATGGATTAAAACAAAGAATTTCTCTTTCAGCCACTTTAAGGCCACACGGGGTGGAAGATCTTTTGCACGTGATGGATGTTTATAACGAGTGATGGATCACAAAACACCACCGCCACTTGATTTTTTCACGGGTCAATTTGATAACGCGTGGAATGTATCACGCGTGAAGAATGGAAGATTGTGAGGAAATGTGAGGGTTTACTGTTGGGTGGTGTGAGTGATGGGCATTTCCACTAAAATTCATCACCAGTTATGGAATAAAGCTCGATGACGTGGCAGAACATGATTAGAAGTTATGAGTGAGTGATGAGTGATGACCACCCCTACCCCTAATATACACATTTGGAGAAGATTGATAAAAGCTGGATGAAAGAAGACAAATATAAAGGTAACCATCGTCAGATAACCATTCCAACCTCAAAGTACAACAGAGTCAATTAAAAAAAATATATATTTTTAATGAAGGAATAGTTAGTTTCCCAGATTCTGATCTAATCAATGTTAGGATAACCCAATTAGTTTCCCAGATTCTGATTAAAGGCATGTTAGTGTCACCTGAATCAATCAATCAATCTAGCAGGAAAACAAAAGTAGAACACAACATATATACCAAGTTACCAACAAATAAATAATCCCACTTAATTACCCAAACAAACACATTTCAGCATACTAACACTCCAAGAAATGCACTTTATATCAATTAGGTGGTTGTGAAGATTACTTTTCAACATCCAAAATATCAAGAAAAGGGTCATCTAATAGCTGGACCTTACTTTAAAAGGACAAACATTGGAAAGCTGAAAGTGATGGTGGTGCATGTGAAATACACTCTTAATGAGAGCCTATTCAGAATAATTTAGGAATGTCCCAAATTATTGATACCAGTATACATCCCTAAAATAATGTCACTCAGCTTTTGAACATAGATCCATCCGTTAAAATCTCTCTACATTTTGATTTTTTTTATTAATTAATTTTTTTTTTATTTTTTTGCTCAAAGTGTATCGTCAACTTGAATTTTGTTCCTCAAACAGTTGGTACGCAAAACCGATCGATCAAGTTATCGATTTAAATGCACAATCTCGTTGTTTTCTAAAATTTAAGTTTACTAAACCCTAATGAACATGAAAACCTACTAAGCGAACTGATTTAATAACATTAGATTTATGTTCAATGATTATCGAATATCGATTGCACATGAATATTATAAACTAAACATTATATATGTAAATCGAAATCGAATCAACAGTATGTATATATACCTGTGGAGCTTGAATTTCTGGAGAAGAATAAATCAACCTCGTTGGAATCGCCACATGCAAACTCACTCTTGCCGTATCAAAGTTGATGACAACCAGCTTTTTATATGTGTTTTTCCAAATAAATGTTCGTGATTTTATTTTTCTTATTTATTTGTATATTAATATATTTTCCTAAAATATTTATTAAAACTTTCATTCTAGTCTTTAACAATTAAATTATAGTAATTATGTTAATATCATATGTTTGCGATGATGTAGAGATATTTTTTGAATTTTTATTCTGCTCTTTAATAATTGGATTACATTAGTTATGTTGATATTGTATATGCTAAAGGGTGTGGGTTATTATTGAGACATGATTCGTCACGTAGGAACATAAATGTAAGGTTATACCACCCCTCCACTAATCCATCATAGTGTGCATGGATTAAACCATGACAACCATGTTCCTTCTTTCCATTTTTCAATTAATCATTTTCTTTTTCTTTATACAAAGACAAATTAAAATAAATATGGGGATAGTGGTTTGGGTCATAATCACACCCTTAGGGTAGTGGTTTTGGATTATGGATTAGAGGTGTGTGACATGTCACTGATGTGGAGGGTCATGGTGGTCATGAGGGTCCTGACCACACCTTATAGCCTAAATATTAATCAATAATTGTTTTTAAGTATTTTCTAAAACAAAAGCATGAGTGCAAACGAGTCTGGCCGCTCGTAAACTACTAAAGATCAGCTAGCTAAAAGCTCAAGCTAAACTTGATGTCGTTTAATAATTGAACTTAAGCTCAAATTTCATATATCGAGCTTAAACATGCTCGTGAGCCTAAACACACACATATAATATATATATATATATATATATATATATATATATATATAGGGGAGGGTTATCTTGAGAACACCTATTTTTGTGAGAACACTAGGAACAATTTTCATCCATAGATCATCCTAAATTAAGGGCTAAGATTAGAGGGGTTTAAATGAGGTGGAAACTTAAATTAAAAGACTAAAGGGGCATTATTGTCAAAATACAAAACTCAAAAACCCATCAAAATTATTCAATCGATCCCTGTAACAAAAAATAAACCCTTCAATTTCAAAATCATGAAGAATCAAACTTTTGATTAGAGCAGAGGAATGCAAAGAATCATCATCTTCCGATTAGGATTCGATTGAGATAATCTCACATTTAGAACATTGCGATTCCACTCACTTGAAGAATCTACAGTCAAGCTCTGAAATTATTCACTTCCTGCTCGTCTTCTTCAGGTGCTGAATTTTGTTGTGATTTAGATCTGATTGTTGGTTTAAAGTATGGTTATTTGGTTTTTGTTAGTTAAGTATGAAATTGTTAGGTTTGTTTGGACCTTGATGTGATTTTTAGTTATGTATATGAAGAACATGTGGAATTAAGGTTTCTATGACTGAATTTGTGTCTCAATTTGATGTGAATTTTAGTTATGTATATGGAGAATTGGTAGAATTAGTGTTTCTATGGCTGAATTTGAGTCTGAAAGTGTTAGGTTTGTTTGGACATTGATGCGATTTTAAGTTATGTATGTTGGGAGAATTAGTGGATTTTCAATCACGCTATCATATCATAATCTATCAATATCATATAATGCATTAGTTAGCTAGGTTTATTCTATTTTTGTAACTCTGATGTGGTAAAATTGTTAGTGTAGACAGTTTTTCTAATCTTGTGTGGTTGGGAATGGGTAGTAGGACCAGAAGAAGCAAAGTTGAGAAAGGACTAGAATGATTTATGTCATGTAGGCGTAAACCGACAAGAATTCTGATTGATGGTAAGGTAGTTTAGCTGGTAAGAAATTTTGAACAGGGCTTCACAACAAAAGAGTAGTGTTGATTTGAGTTTAAAGATAGTGTCTTATGTTGATGGGTCAACTGAGGTTTTGGGATTACAAGTTGATGTACTGTTTTTAACTATATATTATTGTTATTTTTGTTTATTGATTAAAATGTGTGTGAGTTTAATGCAAATTGACGATACGATTAACTCAAGAATTGTGTTGGTATCATGTTTTAGTCTCGGATTTCCATATATTTTTACACATGTGTAAATCATAACATGAAGGTTTACACATGTGTAAACCATTAAAATTTCAGAAACTAAGCACGAATACGAAGGTTTACACATGTGTAAATTATATACTTTAAAAAATAAGCATAAATATGAAGGTTTACACATGTGTAAATCATAATACTTAAAAAAAAATAAGCATAAATAAGAACATTTACACATGTGTAAATTATATATATGAAGACTTGCACATGTGTAAATCATAATACTTTAAAAAATAAGCATAAATATAAAGGTTTACACATGTGTATTGTCCAAAAAATTGATGGTTTTGCTGGTTGTTTACTGTATGTCTAGCTGGTGAATTGTAGGTTGGCTGAAATTTCTGGTTTGGACTATATGGGCTCATCTAGTTTGTATTATGATGATGACAATAATATTTATGTTGGTGGGATGTTTGGTGTGGGCTTAGTGAGGGTAGTTAGTTTAATGGGTTGTTTACTAGATTGCGGATGACTTTTGGTAATGGATTGTTGGTAATGACTAATATCCGTATGATATCCTGGTTTTTCTGTTGATATTTTGGGGCAGGGCAATAAAGAGGTTACTGGTTTTTGTTGTTATGGCTGGTTTGGGGATGTGAAAATCAGATTGGGTTTGGTGTTTGTCGGTTATATTCTTTTGTGTATGACTGTTTGGAGTTTGGCCAGGTTGAGGAATGAGGATGATGTGGTTTCTTGATCGATTTCAAGGTTTTTAGGAAGCTCAAGATGGACTTTCGGATGTTATGCTTTAGATGTTGTTTTAATGTTTTGGTCGTGTTTGATAGTTTTTTTTATGTTTTAGGTTGTTTGAAATTTGATTGTATAGATTTATTTATAGTTTAGCTCATGGTCAGGGACTTGTTAGGTGCCAATTACCATAGCTAATGGTTTGGGGTTGGTGTCTTCCTTGGGGTATATCCCGGTAAGCCCAATGCCCATACGTTGTAAACATTTTTTTGTTATCAATAAAAGTTACTGAGGTGTCGTCCTCTTTTACATAAGATACTATCTTGATTTAGTTCATAGTTTACACATGTGTAAATGAGTTTCAAATGTGTAAAACATAAACAATTAAGTGACACTTAACAAATTTACAAAGTGTAATACTATGCACATAGGTAAAAAAATAATAATAAGTGACAATGAACAGTTTACACATGTGTAATAAAATACGTATATGTAAAATAGAAACAAATAAATGACAATTAACACTTTACACATGTGTAATTCATATGCAAATATGTAAAACATAAACAAATAAGTGACACTGAACGATTTACACATGTGCCATACAACTAAACATATGCAAAATAAAAACAACCAACTGAAAGTGAACGGTTACACATGTGTAAAATAGAAACAAATTAAATAAGTGAAAGGGAACAATTTACACACGTGTAATACAACAAATTATGTAAAATAGAACCAAACAAGTGTTGACGAACAGTTTACACATGCGTAAGTCAGATGCAAATATGTAAAACAAGAACATATAAGTAACAATTGACAAATTACACATGTGTAAGACATATTACATAAGAATATATAAGATTTACACTTGTGTAAAATAGACATTTACACATGTGTAAAACAGACACTTACACAAATAGAATTTGATAACAAATAAGGAAACACACCCAAATACATAATATATCAGGACTTTGGACTAATAATATATAAAAGTATACAATCCAACGTCAAAACAAAAGTTCAATATCAACCAAATTTTAAATGTTTACAATCCATAGTACATGAATCCCCATTCAAACTAAAACTAGAAAATAAAAAAGAATCTCCATTCAGCATCACTATCTTCATCACTATGACTTCTTCATTACAATGACTACGTTTATCGGTTCAATTTTGTTTTTCAAGACAGTTCCTAGAATCATGGTTGGTAAGTTTAGTTCTATTTTATATCTTAAGTGAATTAAGCTTCAAAGAACGAGGCTTTCCATGCTTCTTTTTGCCTCTTTTCCTCATAGCTTTTCTACAAAGAACGAACCTTTATACTTGTCTATCTCCGTGTCATTATTGTTAGCGGAATGCAAATCGTAACCAAGAGTATAATCACCCGCATTTAACAAATGTCCTAGATGGGTCCTTATAATAAACATGGTATTATTCTTCCCGAAATCAGACCACAAGCCACTTGTACATCAGCCACCACATATGTCAACCTACCCACATGGATTTCATACAAAATGGGATCAATATCCAAGACAACATATTCCACAAAGCTGTTTAGAGGGAAATTAGTAAAGCAAATGATGCCCCTCTAGTGCTACTCAACATCAAGTAAACAGGGCCTGATATTTAACGGGTCAAGTAAAGCGATAATGTTGTTGATTTTCATGCAAATGAAAAAATGGGCCAAGGTTGCCCAAACTAACAGCAAGTTTTTGGGGGGAGACAAACCGAATCCTCAAATTTCAACAGAAAATGTGTACTTATAATTGCATTTATTTCTTTTCCTATCACGATACACAAGTTGCTTATCGTAGCTGCTATAAATCGGGATAACCTTCTGAATGAACTCTGCAAACTTAACCACATGAGCACAATTGGCAAAAAAAAAAAAATAATCAATACCACGGTCCATTTGTTTAATTCTAATGGCTTTAACCACATCATGTTTAAAGATAGGTTTATCCAAATAAAACAAGGCCCACCTGTAAGAAACGTATTGTCTAAGCTGGACAATAGCCATCCATTGATTTGGGTTGGCTTAAAGCCTAGAACAGAACTCACACATTTGATCCTGAACCACATACTCGACCATATAAGCTTACTCGAGAACAACTCCGTTAAGTACTTCCTTTTGAACTCTGAGCCTAATTTTAATTCTATTAGAGTGCATCATCAGAACTGGAAGCATTATCCATATTGAACATCAAATTGTTTTGCTCCTGAATAGTTGATGTACCAGATTCAACTAAAATACTCATATCAGCAATGCCTAATCCGACTCTTTAAATTGTTCATCATGATTTACAACACTTGTACAATGAGACTTACCATTCCACATCAATAGTTTAAGAAAAACCATGGCTGCAATCCAACAAAATATAAACTAATTAGTGAAAATTGTGAACTCAATAAAAACGTTACTTGAAATCACGGAACCAAATCGATTGAATAATAATATATGAATCCAAACAAAATTGATTAAACAAAGTAATTAAAACAAACACTAATTAGGGCAAATAATGAAATCAACAGAAACAAGAATTGAAATCATGGAACAAAATTGATTAGATAATAATATGTGAATCAAAAGTAATTGAAATCGAAAATTGATACCCAGTTCAATTGAACAATAACCAGTGAATCCAAAATCATCTGAAGCAATGAACAATTGAAGAACACTACCTTTGGAATTGGAACTAAACAGTGAAGATCGCTTAATCCAAGCAATAATCAATTGAAGAAGAGTATCAATTGAACTTCATGTATTTATGGATTGAAGAAGAGTCGAGATCGATTTATGAAAAGCGTGGGTGATAATAGAAGCAGGAGAGATAAAATGGAATTATTTAATTACTAATTTAACCTTTTAATTAAAACACCAAGGAAGATAGATGAGTGGCTGAGAATTGTTCTCATGGTTCTCACAAAAAATAGGTGTTCTCATTTAAACCCTCCCCTATATATATATATATATATATATATAGGGGAAGGTTCATTTGAGAAGAAATTTAATTTGAGAAGAAAAAGAAGAAAGGACATATTAGTAAAATGCTATTTCATTTATAACTCATATCATTAATTTTTCTCTCTTTAATTAATTAGTCAACTAATTATTAATTATCCTACATATAATCTACAAAACCTACACATATCAAAATTTTCCTACATATACCCTACATATTATAGAATTTTATCATACACAGTCGAAATTTATCTTACACACCTCGAAATATATCCTACACAACTCGTGCTTTATCCTACACAACTAGTAATTTATTCTACACTTTAAATTAAGTTGTTTTTTTTTAATTTGAAAAAAGTATATATTTTGAAAAGGAGTTACAAATTTAATTTAGCTAGTTATTAAATGGGAAGAATACACATTAATCATTTAGTAAGTTTACCAATATACCCTTATATTAAAATTAAATACAAATATTAAATGAAATAAAATGAATCATTCTTATTGGTTGAAACTTCTTCTTTTTTCTTCTTACAAAAAAATTCTTCTCATTTGAACCTTCCACTATATATATATATATATATATATATGGGGGAGGTTCATTTGAGAAGAAAATTAAATTAAGAAGAAAAAGAACAAATGGTACAATTGTAAAACATTAAATAGATTTTCTTTCATCTCATTTATTAATATTTTTGAGTAATTAATTAGTCATAAAGACTATCATCCTCCACACTAAAATTTTTGCTTAGACACATCAAAATTTATCCTACACGTTTTTTAAATTTATCCTATACTTATTGAAATTTATCCTACACAACTCGTAATTCATCCTACACACCTCATAATTTATCCTATACTTTAAATTAATTTTTTTCTTCTTTGAAAAAATATATATTTTTTTAAAATAAGTTAAAAATTTAATTTAGTTAACTATTAAAAAGGAAGACTAACAATTAATGATCTATCTAATTTTACCAATATACCCTTACACCCATATTAAATACAAAAATTAAATAAAGTAAAATGAAGGATTCTTATTGGTTGAAGTTTGTTCTTTTTTATTCTTATAAAAAATTTCTTCTCATTTGAACTCTCCACATATATATATATCATATATATATATATATATGTATGTATATATGTATATATGTATACATATATGTATATATATATATGTATACATATATACATATATACATATATATATACATACATATATATATATATATATATATATATTGGGGAGGGTTATCTTGAGAACGCTAAATATTTCGAGAAACGTGATAATGAATGAGAAAAGCAATCAAAACCGAATTTTTATTTAATACAAACTTCGTTCTAATTAAAATACAACATCGAAAAAGAATTCACAACATCAAATAATGCATTTCTCCTCTTAAAATCACTCTTACTAGATTTTTTACACATGTTTAATTTTCGTTATTTATGAATTCACATAAATTTAAACTTGTAAATTTAATTTCTAACATTTTATTCGAATAATAATGATAAGTGTAAAAAAAATTGAATTTGAATGGTTTTTGACCATGTTATCATGGTTTTTTAATTCGTTCTCACGGTTCTCGTGATATTTAACGTTCTCATTTAAACTTTCCCCAATATATATTAAATAATAAATAGTATTATACAAATATGATAAAAATAATTAATTTATTATATATATTGTGGTGATAGTGGAGAAGATAGCGTTTTGACCAAATCTCATTGTTTTATGTGATGGTAGGTTGAGCTTTGGCATGATCTTGTTTAGGGAGGGACAATGCTCATGTGAGTTTAAGGTGGCGATGGTGACACTGTGCGGTGGCTCTGGAATTAAGATCAAAGAAAATGATGTGGGTGGTATAGGTGGTTTGGCGAGTGAACATGTGGGGGTGGAGATTGGGTAGCATTGGTGTGGGTGGGTTAATAGCTATTTGATATTTTTTAATAAGGAAAACTTTGGTCATTTTATACAAACAACAACAACAACAACCATACCCAGTAAGTCCCACAAATAGCAGAGCTACTTATAGGGTCTGGGGAGGGTGGGATGTAGACATGTCATTTTATACCCATTTAACAAAAAAAGGGGTTAACATTTATCTGTGTCAGCGATCATTTGTGTTACGTTCGTGCATAGTTTGGGTCCAATGGTGTAATTTTCTAAACTTAAATACCAAAACAATCATCTAAGCATACCAATCATCTGGGTGAATACTTCTTGTAACTAAATTTAAATAAGCCGTTAAAAAACTCTAATGAGATATTAATAATCCTTGTAATGAATTCTAAATGAAATAATATTGATTCTTGTAATAAATGTATATAAATTAATAAATTTGTGTGATTAATTATAAATGAAATAATATTAAGTCTTGTACAAAATATAAAATATAAGAAAAAAAACCGGTGGAATTAATTGTAAATGAAATCATCATCATCATCATCATCATAATTGTAAATGAAATAATAATGATAATAACAAGAGAGATGTTATCAGGCGTTAATGTGGTGTTGGCTCACTTGGTGGACGCTCTTGCTTCTTAGTGGGAGGTCTTCGTTTAATTCCAAGCAAAGATGATAATTTGATGTAATTTAGTAGTGAATAAGAGTTGTGTACCATTAGTCGTTAAAAAAAGATGTGATCAGCATTTAGGCTCTTGTCTTTTGTGTTTTTAACGACGACTTTCAATTTATGCAACCTTTTGTCGCATCACCCGCATTGGGAGACCCACCCTATGTTGTCAAAAGCACACTAGGCGCAAAGGCGCAGCGCAGCTATTGCGTCTCGTGGTGACCTAGGCGACGATTTGGGCTTTTTTGTATAAGCGACGTTCTGGCACTCGCCTGGAGCTGGGCGCAGGCACAACAAAGCGAGCTCAATCAGAAAAAACTACCTGAAATGGAAAAATAGGGTCGGGTAGACAGAAACCTGGTTTAGCAACTTGAAAAATACGTTGAAGCTGGTAAACTTGTGGATTAGCAGCTTACCTTGAAGCTAGAAAAGTTGTAACCCTAATTCTCACGTACTGGAGTGGATGACGTCTTTTTATTAATTAATTTTTTTTTTTTTTGCTCAAAGTGTATCGTCAACTTGAATTTTGTTCCTCAAACAGTTGGTACGCAAAACCGATCGATCAAGTTATCGATTTAAATGCACAATCTCCTTGTTTTCTAAAACTTAAGTTTACTAATTAACCCTAATGAACATGAAAACCTACTATGCGAACTGATTTAATAACGTTAGATTTATGTTCAATGATTATCGAATATCGATTGCACATGAATATGATAAACTAAACATTATATATGTAAATCGAAATCGAATCAACAGTATGTATACCTGTGGAGCTTGAATTTCTGGAGAAGAATGAATCAACCTCGTTGGAATCGCCACATGCAAACTCACTCTTGCCGTAGCAAAGTGGATGACAACCAGCTTTTTATATGTGTTTTTCCAAATAAATAATGTTCATGTTTTCATTTTTCTTATTTATTTGTATATCAATATATTTTCCTGACTTATTTATTTGTATACCTAGCGGAGCATGAGGGGCGACGGCAGGAGCAAGAAAACCACTGAAGGGGACCACTTTGAAAACATCGAGGATCTGAGACGGCGGAAGGAGGAACAAGATAGAATACGACAGGGCAATCCAATAACAATAAACGGTGGGATCAGGTCGTTAACAAGCAGGAAAAGAGACGTCAGAACAGGATGCAATACAGGGAGGAATAATTAAGAAGATCGACCACTTTCTTCATATCAAACCTTCCTGATGACTGTGATAGTGATAGATTGTGGGACGCGTTCCAGCAGTTCAAGAATCTCAAAGATGCCTTCGTACCAAAAAAGAAAGATGGAGCAGGAAATAGGTTTGGATTCATCAGGTTAGCGAATGTGGTGTACAGGAAAGATTGGGTATTAGAACTGGCTAAAATATCCATTGATGGTGCTAAGATCGGAGTGAACATTGCGAAGTTCGATCGGTTTGGTGAAAAGAAACCCTTCTCCCAAACCAGGGACGCTCAGAGAGAGAAGCATATCTACGGTCATAATTCATTAACTAAAAAGGAAGAAATGGATACGGAGAAATATAAACCGATGGGAACGCAGTTTAGAGATGCACTTGCGGGGAAACAACAGGTGAAGGAGACACGGTCAATTGTTCTTGATAAACCAAACAGTCAGCCGCTGAAGTTTTGGGGAGGAAATTCGCTGGTAGGGGTGATGAAGGACTTCAAGACATTGATGAACCTTAGGGGGCGTTTGGTCCACGGAATATTTTGGAATTGGAATTGGAATTTGTATAGTAATTAGAATTTGAGGGAATTGGATTTGGAATTTAAACATTCCAATTGGAATTGGAAATTGTTGGAATTGGAATCTCAATTCCATTTTTGTTGTGTTTGGTTGTCAAATGAATTGGAATCCATCACCGCGTCACCCACAACTCCCGGTTCGGATCGAAACGGTACGGGTCAAAACGGTTCGCGTCGAATCAGTTTGTGTCGAAATTGAGTCGGGCCAATTTTCCTTTTTTTCCTGAGAGAACGGTCTAGATTGTCAATATGATTGTGAGCATGATTTTCATTTCTTAAATCATAGTGCTGAACGTTTATTGTGTGTTGACTTGATTGTCAAAAGTCAAAACAGCTCCATAACCTTTTGACTATTCGATTCTCGTCGCGACTAAACGGTACGAGGCAAAACGGCTCGGGTCGAAATGGTTCGATTCGAAACGGCACGGGTCAAACGGTTCGTGTAGAAACGGTTCGCGTCGAAACAGTACGGGTCAAAACGGTTCAATTCGAAACGGTACGGGTCGAAACAGTTCGCGTCAAAACGGTTCGATTCAAAACGGTACGGGTCGGAACGGTTCGCGTAGAAACGGTTCGTGTCGGAATGATTCACGTCGAAACGGTTCGTGTTCGTGTCGAAACGGTTCGCGTCGAAACGGTACGGGTCGAAATGGTTCGGATCGAAACCGGTACGGGTTGAAACGGTCGAAGATTCCAATGAAAATACTTTAATTCCTTCACATATAGGAAGGATTTTGAATTCCTTCACATAAAGGAATTTAAAGGAATTCATGCTAATTCCAATTCAAATTCCATTGTCAACCAAACACATGAAGATTGGAATTGAGATTTCAATTCCATCAAATTCTCTTAACCAAACATATTAAGAGATGGAATTCAGATTCCATTTCCCTTAAATTCCATTGAATTTCTGCGAACCAAACACCCCCTTAGTCATCCCAGACCGGAATCATCCCCACATGAGGTAGAGTTACGAGTGCTCCTGACGTTCCGTAATAACATGGAGGCTCTGGATTTTCTTGATCATAACAAGGCTATTTGGGAGACTTGGTTCAAAATGCTGGCTATTTGGGAAGGTCAAGACTTTAAATTCCAACGTGTTGCATGGTTACAATTTTTTCCAGGGTTCCGGTCTGGCTATGGGATGCAAGTGCTTTCAATAGAATAGCTGCTGAGTTTGCGGAGATCATTCAACCGTCTGATGCTTCTTGTGCTGACGGACTTTTAACGTTTGAAAAGGTGGCAGTCTTGGTCAAGGTGTACAACATTTGGGTTCCGCAAACTGATCTGTGGGGACAAGGTGTACAACATTTGGGTGGTAGAAGTTGAAGATGAATGGGTTCCGCCTTTCATGGAGTTTACGGTGACGGGTCTAGACAAGCCGGAAGATGGGCAGACTCCAGCGACGGTTGATACACCGGAAGTTGTAAAGGTTGCCTCGAGTCCCACTATCGAGACAAAAACGGTTGAGTCCCAAACCATCTGACTTAGAAGCAATTATTTGCAGACAGGAAAAAGGGGCAGTGGACAGAAAACACAAAAAATAGAATCCTCAAAATTCTTTCATTCCTCCGGATTATCTATCTTCTAAAAAACCTAGAAGATCTGATCATGACTCGGCAGGGACGTGTCGGTGCACATAGGCAGACAAGGGGCAGGTTGAGTTTCATAAAACCCCTGATCTAAATTTGGCAATAGATGAGACTTGTGATGCACAGGAGGATGAAGTGATTGACAAACCAAAGTTCATTAGGGAAGAAACAGAGGCTACGACTGAAGTTTGTAACACAATGGGTATTAAATTGCAGAATTTCGAAAGGCAAGTGAAATCCGTGGTTAGGGAGCAAGTGGAGAAGTCGTATCGTCATGAATATTTTATCTTTAAATATCAAAGGAGTAGAGAGTTTGGAGAAAATTGGCTGGGTAAATGACTTAATTTGTAAGCACAAAATTGCCTTTCTTTGTATTCAGGAGACCCAAATGGCTGGGTTACCTGACTCCTTTGCAGATAAGTTTTGGGGCAACGTGGATGTTGGGTCTGTCATTATTGATTCAAATGGGAGATCTAGAGGTCTTATTTCTTCCTGGAATCCCTCGATTTTCGATGTTTGTGGAGTCATCAAAGACGAATTCTTCGCAATTGTGTCGGGGAAACTGTTTGATGATAGTTCTCTCATAAATGTGATTAACGTTTATGCCCCTCGTCTGGTGGCTATGAGGCGGAGATTATGGGATAATCTTTATGATGCCAAACAAAAAATGCATGGGTGTTGGTATTCATAGGAGACTTCAGCGAAGTTAGATTCGAGGACGATAGGTTGTATTCTCGCTTTGATACGCAAGGAGCGTTCTCTTTCAATGATTTTATCACGGATGCAGGCCTTCTTGTGTATTCTATGGCGGGAGTGCGTTACACATACGCTCCTGAGGATTTATCGAGTTTCAATAAGATTGATCGCGCCCTGGTCTTATTAGACAATATAAACATAATTATTATTCGTATGATTATATGTACTTATATATTAGATTATATCTCTTATGTTTGTATGTATGTGACGATATGAATGAACGGTTGTGTCGGTTGGTTGAAAACGTTTCATTTGACGGTTATTCCCGCCAAATCAAACCTCCACATAACCGTTATTCTCTTATGTATAAATGCAAGTTGCCGGGAACCATTTACCTGTACCAAGACAATTTAATTAACTGTCAAATTGTCCAAATTCCGATTACTGCACATTGATCAAACGAAGATCTGATAATGAATCCAATAAGTGATGATTCTTCCGCTGTGAATCATTCTACTAATCAAGAAAGTGGTATCAGAGCCAGTTTCATTAACAGTGATGATCTCCAGCCAACTTCAACAATGATGTCGTGTAAACACTGCTCGAACAAAAAGAAAGAACGCAGATGGTTGCAGAGACGGTGCTATTACTGCAACAAACCCGGTCACCAAATCTCGACATGTATGATGAAAGAAAATGATGAGGAAAATCAACTGCTTCGTCTGGCAATTGACACCGGAACACAGCAACAACATAACGCTGATTCTGATCATCAAAATGATCAAAGAATGGAGTATATAGTGGTCGGCACCGATGGAGGTTTCTGGTCAGACATGTGGTACGTCAGTAAAACTCTTGAACATCACTATTCTGGCAATTTAGAGTTGTTTAAACGAATAAAAAACATGTCAAGTGTTGAAACAAAAACGTGTACAGAGTGCCGACACCGATGGAGGTTTCTGGTCAGACATGTGGTACGTCAGTAAAACTCTTAAACATCACTATTCTGGCAATTTAGAGTTATTTAAACGAATAAAAAACATGTCAAGTGTTTAAACAAAAACGTGTTTAAACGAATCTTATGAGAAAATCAATTTTTCTTCATAAGGGGTATAGGGGTCATTGAAATCATGTCTAGGTCCGAAAAGATTCGTGTACAGAGTGTTTTATACACTCCGGACATAGACAGAAATGTGTTAAGTCTAGATCAGTTGATCATTCAAGGCTTCACGGTTAAATTCAATGGTGATAAGTGCAAATTATTCCCTACATTTAGTGTTCCCTTAATTAATAAGATAAGTAACTCAACTGGGATGATTAAGGAAGATGAAATCTGTATGTTAGAAAAGCAATCGGTGATGAATAGAGAAACAGATCATGAAAAGTTCAAAACGGAATTCTTGAACGATTATTTTGAAAGTCAGAACATGTCAACAAATGAACCAGACTGGAATGTCTTAATACTTCAAGCGATGTCTTTTAAGGAATTTCGAGATTGTAAGGCACTTCTTGACATGCTTGATGATGAAGATTATGTTATAAAATACAAATTTCATCTCAAAACCACATTCAGTAATATGGTAGATTGGTTTCTCAAGGAGAAGTTAGGAATTAATTCGAGACCTCTACCTGCATATGCATAAAATAACCGGAAAGTAAGTTTACTGGATCTGTATATGGCCGTAAAGAGGGAAGGTGGACATCGGAGGATCACCGAAAACAATATGTGGGCAATGATTGCCAGGGATATAGGTTTTGAGTATGATGAAGGAGAATACATGCGACTGATATACGCTATGTATTTGGATGTACTCATATACTATTACAAGTATAAATCAACTCAAGAAAAAGTACTCGAGAAGGAGGAAGTCAAGATGGTGGTTGATTCGAGACAAAGCAAACGCGAAGGAGATAGGGTGGCTGTAACTGATGCAGATCAAATGGAAGACAGTTCATGGAGTGCAGAAGCTGCAGGAAGAGATGCAGATCATTACGCGTTTTTCGCCGGCAACGACTAGCATGGAATCAAGAAGCTGAACACAAGGAGGAGGTTTGATTTTAACCGAGCAAAAGCTGCCGTGGATGATGCCAACAATAGTGTTCTCAAGCACTCTCGTAAACATAATTATGTTTAGTGGAGTGTATTAGACAATATAAACATAATTATTATTCGTATGATTATATGTACTTATATATTAGATTATATTTCTTATGTTTGTATGTATGTGACGATATGAATTAACGGTTTTCGGTTGGTTGAAAACGTTTCATTTGACGGTTATTCCCGCCAAATCAAACCTCCACATAACCATTATTCTCTTATGTATAAATGCAAGTTACCGGGAACCATTTACCGGTACCAAGACAATTTAATTAACTGTCAAATTGTCCATATTCCGATTACTGCACATTGATCAAACGAAGATCTGACAATGAATCCAATAAGTGATGATTCTTCCGCTGTGAATCATTCTGCTGATCAAGAGGTATGCGATCAATTCATGTTAAAGTGGCCGAATACTACTAAGCTCGAAGCCCTTCCCAGGTACCTTTCGGACCACACTCCTCTAGTTTTAACGTGTTCTACCGAGGATTTCGGTCCTCCTCCTTTCAGGTATTACAACAGTTGGATCAGGAAGCCGGATTTGGGAGATATTGTCAAACATTGTGTAGATAATAGGAAACAAGATTCAAATGCATACATAGAATTTTTGGAGCAGTTAAGAGATCTCAAAACAAGAATAAAACAATGGAAGGCTGATTGTATTATCAAAGAGGGAGCTGATTTAAAGATGGCGTCGGATGTGGTTAGGCATCTAGATATGTTGGCTGAGACAAGATTGTTAAACAGGGATGAAGTATCTAAACGAGTTGCTGCCAAATGTCGAATAAAAACCTTAGAAAAGCAGAAAGTGGCGGACCTAAAACAGAAGGCAAGAATTAAGTGGGCAAAACTTGGAGATGAAAATTCCAAGTTTTTCCATAATTATGTCACATTAGGAAGGCTTGGAGCAGGATTACCTCGATTTAGGTTGACAGGATTGTGGTGAAGGATCCTGTTGTGATTAAGAAGAAGTTTAAATTAGCTTTTAAAAAACAATTTAGAGAACCATGGAAGAAGCGACCATAGAAGGATCGTTGGTTACCAATTTTTCTAAAGAAGAAATCAAACAAGCCGTGTGGGAATGTGGGGGAGATAGGGCCCAGGGCAGACGGGTTCTCTTTCAAATTTATAAGAAAGTATTGGGAGTACTTCGAACCGATAGTGGGAGAAGTGTTTCAACAGTTTCATTCTAAACCAATAATCCCTATTGGTTGTAATTCATCTTTTATCACACTTATTCCTAAAATTTGAGACCCGATTGGAATAAAAGACTTTAGACCAATCTCTCTGATTGGATCACTATACAAGATTATTGCAAAGGTTTTGACAAATCGGTTGAAGCGTGTGGTATCTTCTTTGGTGGCTCCGGTGCAAACCGCGTTCATCGAAGGAAGATCCATCCTAGATAGCCCTTTAATAGTTAGCGAGGTCATATCTTGGGCGAAGAGAACAAAAAAGGAGGTGATGATTTTTAAGGCGGACTTCGAAAAGGCCTACGACTCTGTCAATTGGTCGTTTTTATTATCCACTAAAAAGGCTATGGAGTTTTCGGTTAAATGGAGACAGTGGGTGGAAGCTTGCTTGAAGTCTAGTAGAGCGTCGGTACTCGTAAATGGATCTGCAACCTCGGAGTTTCATATGACTAGAGGGCTTCGTCAAGGAGACCCTATATCCCTGTTCCTTTTTATCTTGGTTATGGAAGCACTAGATGTCATTACGAGGAGAGCGGTGAATGGAGGTGTGTTTCAAGGTGTAAAATTACAGAATAGGCCAACTATTTCACACCTTTGTTATGCGGACAATGTCATTTTTTTAGGGGAGTGGTCGGAAACAAATATAAAGAACCTCAACCGGATACTTAGGGGTTTCTATCTTTGTTCGGGTCTTAAGATCAATTTAGTCAAAAGCAATATCTATGGGGTTGGGGTGGAATGTAAGAAGGTGGTCGCCATGGCCCAAAAAATTAATTATAGAATGGGTAAACTGCCTTTTACTTTTCTTGGAATTCCCGTCGGAGCTAACATGAAAAGGATTATAAATTGAAAGCCCATTATCGATAAGTTTAACGCCAAACTTTCGGGATAAACTTTCGGGATGGAAAGCCAAATGCTTATCGTTCGCCGGAAGGGTGACTTTGGCTAAAGCGGTTCTTGGCGCTTTGCCAAATTACTACTTGTCCCTTTTTAAGGCTCCGGTCAAAGTAATTAACACCCTCGAAAGTATTAGAAGAAGGTTTGTTTGGGGAGATAAAGGTGGGAAAGGAAAAATCTGGTGGATAGCGTGGGAGAAAGTGGTTAATTCTAAAGTTTATGGGGGAACTGGCATGGGTGATATCCGGAGTGTGAATCTACGCCTTCTCGTTAAATGGTGGTGAAAGTTTAAAGATTCTAAATCGGCTCTTTGGACCAAAGTAATTTCTGCAGTGCATGGTAATAGAAGAACGTTTAAAAGCTTCTCGGTCAAAGCTTCGGGTCCAGGTGTTTGGAAAGATATTATGGCCGTGGAAAAGGAGTTTAAGAGCTACAATTTACCGATTAATGAACACCTCAAACCGAAAATAGGGGATGGTAAAGGTGTGTTTTTTTGCTAGATAATTGGCTGGATTGTGGTCCTCTACAGAAAGCGTATCCAGACATTTTTAAATTGGCCAAAGATAAAGGCATTAAAGTGGATCAGTGTTGCAAAAAAGTGGGGGATAGATACTTATGGGCATGGGAATGGACTAAAGACCCACAAAAACAATACGAATGGGATCAGTTGGGCCGTCTGATGGGTATGCTGAACGGGGTAAGGCCGCAGAAGGGGCCTGATAAATGGATATGGGTTGGGTGCGAAGAAGGAAGTTTCTCAGTTCGGTTTTTGAGATAGCAGTTAGCGAAGGTCATGAATGAAAATGGGCAACGAGTGGTTTATCGCTGGAATAATTGGATACCTTCTAAGGTGTTGTATTTCGGATGGAAAGTTTCACATGGCAGAATTCCATCTAAAAATGCGTTGAGAGCTCGGGGTATTAATTTATCTAGTATTGTGTGCAGCAGATGCGATATCGGGATGGAATCTATGAAACACATTTTGTTCGGGTGTCTGGTTTCGAAATGGATGAGGTGGCAAGTATTGGTTTGGTTGAAATTGCCATTATCTTTTATGCCGTCTTCC
>JARYGA010059832.1:0-62100 GCA_030545235.1 Helianthus tuberosus
TGAACTATAATGAAGTTCACCAAAGGTCCTGCAGAGAAAGATGAATCGAGAAGTTGATTTGTTCACAAAGATGAATCGACTAATTGCTTGATTGAAGAACTTGCCTGACGAGATGAGTTGGAAGCGGCGACATATCACGACGACTGTGGTTCACGGCGGCGGCGTTCGGTTGCAGGTTGTTTACGATAGGTGGATGCAGGTTGCAGGTTGTAATTTACCACCAGATTTTACGGCGGCGTTCGGTTGATGCAGGTTGCAGGTTGTAATTTGCCTGACGAGATGATTTGGAAGCGGCGGCGTTCGGTTGCAGGTTGTTTACGGCGGCGTTCGGTTGTAGGTTGTAATTTACCACCAGATTTTCGATAGGGAGAAGAGAGAAATAGGGAGTTTCTGTAGGTGTTAGAGAGAGAGATGAAGTTTCAAATTAGAGAGAGAAGGAGAAGATAAGGGATGAAGTTTTAGTTTTCTAAAAAATAGTCCATGTATATTAGTTATTTACATAATAGACCCTGAGAAGAGTAAAATGACAATGCTACCCTCATGTGCCTTGCACATGACCATATTTAACCAAAAAATCTAACTGGGTTTGGCCTAAAGGACATAACGTGCAAGATTTGCAAACATTAAGGACAAAACTCATCAATTTTAAAGACAAATGACAGCGCCTGCAATTTGGGACATACATAAAGGACAAAACTTGTAATTTACTCTTTTTTTAAAAAAAAAGAGTAAAATGCACGGATAGTCCCCGTGGTTTGGTGAAATTTCACCTTTAGTCCCCAACTTTTCAGAATTACACTCTTAGTCCTTGTGGTTTGACAAGTTGTTACTCGGATAGTCCTTGTCATTTCACACCCACTTAACTAGAAAACTAACCTACATCAGCTTTGGGGACTATCCGAGTAACAACTTGTCAAAACACAGGGACTAAGATGTAATTTTGAAAAGTTGGGGACTAAAGGTGAAATTTCACCAAACCACAGGGACTATCCGTGTATTTTACTCTAAAAAAATATAGTTTCTAAGAAATAAAGGGGCAACGTCGGTGGAGATCTCCACCTTAAAAGGGACGTCTCTCAACGCCTTATCTGGGGCGGTGTTGGGGCGTGGAGGGGCACCGTCTCTCCTCTCAACGCCATGACTCCGTGTAGTCTTACTGCAACGCCCTCCGAAACCCAGAAAACTGTCATCGTTGCGCACGCAACTGTTGTTTTGTTTAACCAATCATTCCGCAATCTCACACCTATTCAAGTCCCAAAGCAGGTAACAAAAGAAACTTTTTTTAAATCATTGCGAACATTTCCATTTGTTAATCGAAACTAGGTTGTTAAACGGATTTCATGTAGAAATGATAAACGAAACGGGTTCTTACCTTACTGGTCCGAACCTCTTTTCTGTCAAAGAAGCATTTTATAACATAATTTATTATGTTAATTCTTATAAGTTATAACACACTTGATTATTGTCAGCATGTGGTGAGATTACAATTATATAAATATTTTTGACAAAGGACGATGAATAGTAACTTTATTTTTATAATAGTATATAATTTTTTGTTTTTCTTTTATTTAATATATTATAATAATTTATTTATATATTTACTTTTAATAATATATTTTTCTTTTTTTCTTTTTTTAAAACATATATCTCCTATACCATTTTTTAATATTTCTTTTTTTCTTTTTTTTAGAAAATATATTAATTTATCGATTAATTTAATACTTTTTTAATAATTTATGTTTATAACTTTTTTCTAAAAACTTAAGTACGTAGTTGTGCTTTATTCTTCCAGGCATTCTGTTATAATTAAAAACGAAGTTGTACTCTAAATAAAGTATTTATTTGGTATCTGGTGATGAAGGACAATGGATAGTAACTTTATTTTAATAAAAATATATAGTTTTTTGTTTTTCTTTTATTTAATATATTATAATAGTTTATTATTATATTTACTTTTATTAACATCTTTTAAATTTTTCCGTTTTTTAAAACCATATATTTCCTATACCATTTTTTAATAATTCATTTTTTCTTTTTTTAGAACATATATTAATTTATCGAAAAATTTGATACTTTTTTAATAATTTACGTTTATAACTTTTTCTAAAAACTTAAGTACGTAGTTGTGCTTGATTTTTCCCCAACATTTTGTTATAAGTTTTGTTAAAAACAAAGTTGTATTCTAAATAAAGTATTTATTTGGTATCATAAAACGATACGATGATAAACTAAACCGTTCTAATAGTTTGTCTTTCTAAATAACATGCTTTACTTTCAAATCATGTTTATTTTACATAACCCTTTGCTCGGTTTCGCCGCAATACGCGACCTAGAAAAACTAGTTAATTGTTGTTAAGCAAGTATTTGCTCTTTTATCAATTAGATTCTGTTAGTTACTATTAAATAGTTTTTGTTTCTTCCTTTTTGTGTTAACTGTTTAACATTTTCCTAAATAATCATCATTACAATTAATTACTAGTAATTAAGGAATTAGTTATTTTAATTTTTTTGATATGTTACTCAATCATTACAATTAATTAATAGTAATTAAGGAATTAATTATTTTATAATTTTATAATATGTAACTCAATGATTGTTAAAGCATACAGTGGTTATTATTATACGGGGAGATTCATTTGACAAGAAAATTAAATTGAAAATAAAAACAACAAAGAGTACAATTGTAAAATATTAAATAGTTTTTCTCTTATCTCATTTATTATTATCTTTGACTAATTAGTAAGTCATAAGACCACCTGTCGTGGGGTTTTTTGGGCGTTTTTTCCCAAAAAAATGCCTCTTAACGCCGACTAACCGCCCCCTGGCGTTGTTTTCAAAAAAATGGGGTGGAGCGTGGATTAAAGAAAGCTGGAACTTGGGGCATTTTTCAAATATGACCGTTACCAAACGGTCAAAAACATTTAATATTTCTTTATTCATCTTTTCACCTGTATAAACGCCCGCTTTTCACCTTTTTTATATAAAAATTTCTTCATTTTCACTCACTTTCTCTACTTTTCACCTCTTTTTTATAAAACTTTCTCTACTCTTTTCTTTATTAAATCATGAATCCCTTCCGACCTCCATTCGGTGTGCCGTCAAGACCCGGTAACCCCAATACATATCGGCTAAACACCACGCAACCGCAACCGAACTTCAACCTTCAAGACATGGATCCGAATGTATTTGCGTACGCGCAACTACTAGGAATGGGAGGTTCGCAACCTTTCTTTCAAGTTCCAAAAACCTTTCTAACCATGGGCGGTTCGCAACCGTCTACCCAAGAAACCGATCCCGAGATAGAGACGGTACTGGAGACACAATCCGAGCCCGTTGTCGAGGGATCTAAACGTGGAAAACGGTCTCACAAAAAGAAAGATCCAACCGCTTCTCGTCGAAAAGGATCCTACCTTAGCTTGGATGAAAGACGAGGAATATGCGTTGGCACGAGTGTGGCTCGATATATCAGAGGACCCCGATGTTGGTAAGGGTTTTAAAAAGTATATTAGTTTTTTTTACATAGTTCAGTCCATCTTTTTTGTTTTTATTTTTTAATAATATAACATTGTATTTTTTGTAGTAAATTATCAAACATCACCAATTTTTTGGCAAAAAATTCGTGAAACCTTCTTTAAAGGGATGGGTAAAGACGAACATCAGGATAAAGATTCTATTTCAAGCAAATGGACCGATATTAACTTTAAATGTCATCAGTTTCAAGAGTTCTTCCAACGCACTCAGGACAACTGGGGAAGCAGACAAAACGATAGAAATATTTTAACAAGAGCATTGGATGAATACAATCAAACGAGAGGCGGTTTCACATATTTGAGATGTTAGGAGCTTTTATGAGGAAGTCCCAAATGGTTTAACGTGCCGACGTAGTTCCCTTTTCCGGCCAATAAGCTCGTCGTCGTCTATCGTCCTGACATAACCATCACTGATGCACGATCGGAAAATCGAGATCACCTCCATAATCTTAGTCTTAGATTGGTACCACTCACACGCCAGAGTACTCACCGGATCCTCGTCGGATGCCCTTCGTCCTCTTGTCTGATCTCTCTCTCTCCCAGCGCTCTCTTTGTTACTGAGGTGTGGATGTGTGCGTGGGACTTGAGTTGTTATCAAGTGTCCCAAAAGCAAAAGCAAAAAACTAATGTGGTTAACGACACCGGTAAACACCCTTTGTCACCGAAACAACTTCCGAGGCCAGGATTCCGTTTAAACTCGAGAAATCATCACTGGAACGTCATGTTCGTGACCTTTGGCGTAACGGATCTAACTTAAAAAGAGCCATACGGATGAAGATCGGTTTCAACGGAGCTTCACCTGATCTGCTTCTACCAGGTTCAACATCAAACTCTTCCACTATAACGACTTCTATCTCCGGCACAGTTAGGGTTGTACCAGAACCCTAGTCGCCGGATAACTGATTTTAGCTGGGTGGCCCTCTAGTTGACGTCGCATCAGCCTGACGCTTCCTCGAATATCCCCACGATCACCCGTCACCGATGCACGACCAGATAATTGATGAGTGCCATGTTCTAAGGCTTGGATTGGTTCCACTCACGCGTTAGAGTACTCACCGGATTCCCTTCGTCCCCTCGTTGGCTTTCTCTGTTTCTCCCAATGCTCTCTCTTTTACCGAGGTGTGGATGTGTGTGAAACTGAGTTTTTATCAAATTGTGGTCAAATCCAATAAACCGAAAAGTATATTGTTCCACCGACTTTTATGAATTAATAAGTTATACAATATGGTCAGGATCAGGATTCTAAACAAAATCTCTACATTGTAACGGTAAGGAGTAAAGCAAACTCTTTAGATTGTAATGGTCATACGAAGGATTGACACCCATTTCTTGAATATATTTACCTCAAATTTAAATTTACACAACTTTCTCCCCTCACAAAACACTACTTTTTTTCTTTTACCCATTTACTTTTTATCTTTTACACATTCAGCTCAATAGTTTTCATCTATTACATAAACCCCACAATTTTCAACTATTAGATTTTTAACTCTATAGTTTTCAGCTTTTACATATTTGTCACAAACATTTTCTATTTTTAACCCCAACTCTTTTCCGCTTTCAACTGGTCCCTTGTACTTTACATTTTCTTACAAATTCATCGTTTACGATTAGTTCTAACTTTGTCGAGTTAACACGCTGCAATGCACGCGTGTGGTTTAACGTTTTTGAGTCTATTTTTTATGGTTTGCTCCCTCGAAACTCGTTGGTCCAAAGCTGATTTAGTTATTCTTTTCTATGTTTTGGTTTTTCGGTAAACTTTTTGCGAGTTAACACGTCGTAACGTGTGTTATTCATCATTTTTAGGTTTACTTTTTGTTCAGCTTAACGATCACGCTGCAAAGCATGAGTCATAAATACTAGTTGAAACAAAATTAGTACCTAGATGGTTCATTTGGTATAGACATATTACACATTCCAACTCTATCAATACTAGTTGAAACAAAATTAGTACCCTAATGAAACTTAGGGATCAAAACCGTAATTTCACGTTTTCTTTTTATTGAAAATTAAGCTTCGTTAAAAACACATCCTCGACCCAAACGTGCAAAGGACCAACATATATATGCCCTCGACCCAACCGGGCAAAAGACCAACATATACACAAGAGATTTACACCATTCCTCCCCATCTAAGAGATGTAAACGAAGACAGATTTTTCAACCAAACGAAACCTTCTAGAATTTACTTCCCCTGTTACATATTGCAGGCTATAATTTTTGTTTTGAAAAATTGCCTTGTTCCTTCCTTTCCATATACACCATGCTGCAATTAAAATGAACCCATTAATAATTTTCTTTGCTTTCTTTCCCATTTGTGTAAGTATCCATGAGCTTCCATAAGATTTTTACCGCAAATAGGCCCCCATTTGTAAGTATATGTAAGCTTCCATAAGTCTTTCACCGCAAATAGGCCATAAGATCTTTGATTCGTAATTTAACTATTTAACATTACAATCCGTGTATAATAGTTAAGTATTTTTAAACGTAAAAGTTTGCGTGCTACATCTAAGGGTGGCAAAAGTAGTGGGTTGGGCGGGTTTGGGTAAGGGGTTAGGATGGGTTTGGGTTAGAATAAGTTTATTATAAAAAAGGTTAAGATGGGTATGTGCTAGGATGAGTTTGGGGTTAAGATGGGTTTATTAAGCAAAAATGTTAGGATGGGTTTGGGTCAATATTAGTTTCAACCATTAGAGACTAAAACTAAAAAATAAAAATATTAAAAAATTAAAAAATTAAAAAATTAAAAAATCCAAAAAATCAAAAATTTAAAATCTTAAAATATAAAATTAATAAATTAATAAAACAGTAAAAATATAAAAATTAACAAAATCAATAAAATTTAAACCAAAATCAATAAAATTAAAAAAATTGAAAATAAAAAAAATTAAAATTAAAAAAAATTAAAAAAAATTAAAAAAATCAATGAAATGTTAAAAACTTAAAAAAATAAAAAATTAAACATAGAAATTCAAAATTTAAAATTAAATAAATCAAAAATTTTTAAAAAATAAAAAAATACAAATATTTTTTTGAACAATAATTTTTTCAATTTTTTTTATCTTTTTACTTTTTTGAATTTTTTTTCTAAATTTTCCTAAATTTTTTTTATTTTTTGAATTTTTGGGTAAATTACACTTTTCGTCCTTTATGTTTATATCAGATTGCGATGGATACCCTTTAACTTTAATAATTACAATTACAGTCCTTTATTTGGAGAACTCGTTACACCCTACGTCCTTTAGCTCTAACCTAGTTAAAATTTTCAGTTAATTTAGACATGTGCTTTGCACATGAGGGTAAGTTGGTAATTTTACACTACCCTTTTCTTTAAATATATTTATAAATAAAACCTTATCATTTTCTCATTGTTCTTCTCCTTCTCCATTTGCGACCACCACCACCTCCCATCCACACTATCACCACTGTCACCACCACACAAACAGACCTATCAGCAGTCATGATTTATCATTTATAAAACACTTCCACTAAACATTAATAAATGATATGGTTTTCACCAGATTTTAAATCAAGGAATCCTAAGAGAATACGCATGAACAATGGGATCAAAATTAGAGGGTTTTTTTTTTTCTTTTTCTGAAATTCGAATTTTATTAACAACCAACAATGGCCACTACATGAACCAAATTACATCAATTAATATTTACAGATCTACATACATATCTCACCAAATTAGAGTTCTTGACATGTAAATCCTTGTTTAAAAATAATAAATCAAAAACCAACAAACAAAAAAGAAAAAACAAACCATGATCGGATAGGGTTCCAGATCTGGTATTCGTGTGTAGCGACGACGACTTTAGCGGTCAGAGACGGAGAAGAAGGACCGGAGTGATGGTGATTTATGTTGTGGCCGGAATGGTAACTCCGACAGCAGTGTTTAGAGAGAGAGCGCTTCCGGGTGTTTAGATAGTGTGTGACCCTCGGTGGCTGGAGTGACGGTGGTGAGGCGTTCAGGTTTTAGGGCTAGAGAGAGGGCTTTTTGGAGAAGAAGAAGGACCAGAGTGATGATACTTTATGTCTGTGCGTGTGTTTTGTGTATAAATATAAATATAAGTATAAATAAAAATTACACTTTTACTGGTAAAATTACCAACTTACCCTCATGTGCAAAGCACATGTATAACTTAACTAAAAATTTTAACCAGGTTAGTGTTAAAGGACGTAAGGTGTAATGAGTTTTCCAAATAAAGGACTGTGACTGTAATTATTAAAGTTAAAGGGTATCTACTGCAATCCGATACAAACATAAAGAACGAAAAGTGTAATTTATCCTGAATTTTTTAAATTTTTGGGTTTTTTTAATTTTATATTTTCCTGATTTTTTTTTAATTTTTATAAATTTTCCATTTTGGATAAATTACACTTTTCGTCCTTTATCTTTGTATCGAATTGCAATGGATAGCCTTTAACTTCAATAATTACAGTCACAGTCCTTTATTTGGAAAACTCATTACACCTTTTGCCCTTTAACAGTAACAAGGTTAAAATTTTCAGTTAACTATGACACATGCTTTACACATGAGGGTATGTTAGTCATTTTACCCTTTATTTGAAATATATAGCCCAAATATATATATATATATATATAGGGAGAAGATCATGCGAGAACCACCTCTTATTGTGAGAACCGCGAGAACCAATGTGAACACACCAAAAATGCCTAAAAATAGCTAAAAATCACACAATTTTTTTTTGAATTTTTTAATATTTTTTTATAAAAAAATCGCAACTTTTCGAAGCAAAAAAAAAAATTTTTAAATTTATTTTTTAAATATTTTTTTTTTCTTCTAAAAGTAGCGATTTTAACATAAAAAATATTAAAAAATTCAAAAAAAAATTTTTTAGATTTTTTTTAGATTTTTTTAGGTTTTTTGGGGGTTTAGTTTTTAGCATTTTAGCTTTGGGAGGGGGGGGGTGGGGTTAGGTTTTTTTTAGGTTTTTTTAGCATTTAGCTTGGGGGGAGGGGGGGGGGGTTAGGTTTTTTTTGGGGGGTGGGGGGGGGTGGGGGTTTAGGTTTTTTTTGGGGGGGGGGGGGGGGGGGTGGGGGTTAGTTTTTTTAGCTATTTTGGGTTGTGTTTACATTGGTTCTCAAGGTTCTCACAATAAGGGTGGTTCTCGCATGAGCCCCTCCCTATATATATATATATATATAGGGGATCGCTAGAATGAGAACCACCACGAGTTATGAGAACCACGAGAACCGCGCCCCGCGGGTGGCCGTCGGCGACGAAATTTTTTTTACACCTAGATCCGTATATTTTAGTGGGGGGTTTAAATTTTCGGTTCAAAAGGCGCGCCCGAGGGGGTAGTTTTTTACGCCCAAAGTTTGGGTTTTTTTAATTTTTCTTTTTTTTTTTACCAAACTTTGGGCGTAAAAAAACTACCCCCTCGGGCACGCCGTTTGAACCGAAAATTTAAACCCCCCACTAAAATATACGGATCTAGGTGTAAAAAAAAATTCGTCGCCGACGGCCACCCGCGGGGCGCGGTTCTCGTGGTTCTCATCACTCGTGGTGGTTCTCATTCTAGCGGCTCCCTATATATATATATATATATATAGGAATAAGTTAAAATGAGAACCACCTCGAGTTGTAAGAACCAGCGAGAACCACCCCCGCGGGGGGCCGTTGACCACGAAATTTTTTTTACACCTAGATCCGTATATTTTAACACGGGGGGTAAATTTTGGGTTCAAACGGCGCGCCCGAGGGGGTAGTTTTTTACGCCCAAAGTTTGGTAAAAAAAAAAAAGAAAAATTAAAAAAATTAAAAAAACCCAAACTTTGGGCGTAAAAAACTACCCCCTCGGGCGCGCCGTTTGAACCCAAAATTTACCCCCCGTGTTAAAATATACGGATATAGGTGTAAAAAAAATTTCGTGGTCAACGGCCCCCCGCGGGGGTGGTTCTCACTGGTTCTTACAACTCGAGGTGGTTTTCATTTTAACATTCCCATATATATATATATATATATATATATATATATATATCTCTTAAAACACACACAATCTCTCTCTCAACCATTTCTTCATCCCCTCTTTCTTCATCCCCTACAATCAGATTTTCATCACCATCCTCCTCTTCTTTCATATCTTGCATCTAGTGTATATCTTCCCTATTATATCAGTATCATCATCATCATAAAGACATAAGCAAGAGATATAAAATTATACCTCTTCACAACCGGATTCCATCATAACTTTAATAGATCTGGAAACAAGTTCTGTAGCTGCAACACAACTCCATATGTCACCAACACATTTAAAACGTACAAACCTTTTCTAACCCTAGACACGAGATTATTGGGGTTATTGAAGGAAGGTACGAGTAAGGAGAGATTGGGCCAGAGGTAGACGAAATAGCGGTTGGTGAAGATGGAGTAGGGTTCGCTGAGTTCTTCATCAACAAGGCGAATGATAAGGGGTAAGTGGTGTTCACCGCTGTAGCTCACTATTCTATTTCCGATTCGTTTATGATGGAACCCTCCGGTGCCAGTGGTGTTTTGTTTTTGATGATTTGTTTTTGATTTTTTGAAACATAGATCTGAAATATGTTCTTGTTCTTGGAATTTTGTAGATCTGAAATCCGTTCTAGTTATGGAAAAGTGTTTTACCCAAATTTAGAACCTGGGTTTTTTGTATTTTATAAGAAAGGAATCTTAAATTTGCTGTTTCTTGCTTTTGTAGAGTGTATTAATTTGAAGATGTGTTCTTTTTAATTTTTGAAGATGAAATCCCCAGATCTGGAAATATGCATATACGTTGATTAATGAACATTGTGTTCTTGTTTGTTTATGAAGATGATAAATGTCCCAGATCAATACCAATTATATGTTAATTAATATACATGTATTTTAATGCATTACATGAACAAATTGCCCTCATGTGCAAGGCAGATGTTATATTTAACTAAAAATTTTAACCTGGTTACCGATAAAGGACGAAATGTGTAATGAGTTTTTCAAATAAAGGATTGTGACTGTAATTATTGAAGTTAAAGGTTATCCATTGCAATTCGATACAAACATAAAGGACGAAAAGTGTAATTTACCCAATTTTTTAAGATTTTTTACAGTTTTTATTTATTGTTTTTTATTTTTCTTTTTTTTTGGGATTTTTATTACTTTTTGGATTTTTTTTTTATTTTTATATATATTTTTTTTTCATATTTTTTAGCTTATTTTAACATTTTTTTTAATTATTTATCATTCTGATTTTTTTATTATTTTTCTAACTTTTTGGAATTTTTTAATTTTTTAATTTTTTGGGTTTTTGATTTTTATATTGTTCTGATTTTCTTTAAGTTTTTTTGGTTTTTTATATTTTTATATATTTTTTAATTTTTTTTGGGATCACAACTCTAAAGGCTAACGTCTACGACCACTCGAACATGATGAAGAGTCTGATTATGATGCACTTTTTCGAGTTACTCACTTGCCCAACGTAATTCTCATCCTGACCCACAAATTATTTTAAATAGATATCTTAAAACTCATTCTGATCTATCATTAATTATTTCTTAACCTATCTTGACTCATTGTTATTTTTAAAATGACCTAAAATAACCCAAATAGATTTTTATTGGCAGCCCTTGCTACATCCCACAAATAATTAACATATGCTTGCCAGTTTTCTCTTGTTGATTGCAATATCTACATTAAAACACACCTACTGAAGATGATGAGGCTGACTGATGTGATGTGATGCGAATGAATCAAATCAAGCTTCAACTTGTTCAATTCAGTTTTCAATCTGGTTAATTGTATTTCTGTCTCATACAGTTTCTATGTATGTGTTCAACTTTGTTATATTTGAACGGATTTTTCTTTTTGTTTGCTTTAATTATGACCACGGCTTTTGATTTGTTATTCTAGATCCTTTGAACTTTTGACTTTTACTTGAGAAGATTTATGATGTTTTTGATTACGTGACTGAAAATATAACTAACGTTTAAAATGGATGAATATCCATCCCACGGACTAAAACTACGACGATCTTGTTGCAGATAGTATGGATGATATCCGTAATTTATAAAACCTAAGAACGAAATGTAATTTAGACTTAAAAGATATTAAATTACAATAAAATATTAAAAAACCAAAGTGTAAGTAAAACCATGGTGGTAAAACAAGGTCTCTAAGGCCGAGTACTTCCCGAGTAGTCGGTACAAGTTAGGCTACCGAGACGAGTTTCTTCAACTCCGACTAATTACTCAGAATCGATCAAATGCGGTCAACATTGGCCAAAATCGGATCTAGTAGGTTAATTCGGGCCGAGTTTGACTTAAAATAAAATAAAACATAATTTCTATGCCTATCATATTAAAGAATGAATATCAATTTCATGTATTTTGTCATAAATATTAGTAAATTTATGTTATTTAACATATTTTTAGTTTTCGAAAACTAATTTCTTTATAATTTGGCATCTCCGAGTACTCCCCGTTTACCCTCCGGTTAGGCCGAGTACTCTCAACTCCCTGGTCGACCGACTAGGGAGCGCCTAGCTACTTTTACAACCATAAGTAAAACATTTTCTTATGTACAAAGATTACAACTTAGGGATAGAGATAACGTGTGTCTATATCGCACGCTCAGACTCTACAAATAGTTTTACTATTTATGGGATTTACTTGGCACGATTATTATTATCTTTTTTTTACGATTAATTGATTGACAAAGATCACAACTTACTAAAGGGGATCATACAGAAGACATAACATCTTCTGAAAACTTGTTCCAAACAATCATCACCTAATGAAACCCTCCAAAACCGCCATCGATCTCCTTCTGGCCGACCGCGACTTTACCGTCTCTTTTACCTCTATGAGAGTATCGTTTCTTGAGCACCACCACCGGGGAACACCCTTCTTCAAAACCATACTTCATCTTCTTCAAT
This sequence comes from Helianthus tuberosus, assembly GCA_030545235.1. NCBI lineage: Eukaryota > Viridiplantae > Streptophyta > Magnoliopsida > Asterales > Asteraceae > Helianthus > Helianthus tuberosus. The sequence goes on from JARYGA010059832.1 coordinate 12,449, forward strand.
GACTCCTTCACTCTCTCCACCGGAAAATTCAACACCGCCAACGACCCTCTCATTGTAAACGCGGCTTCATCGTACGCCATAGCGGCCGCCTCCGCGCTATCAAACGTCCCCAGCCATACACGGACACCGTGCCTTGTGGAATCCCGTATCTCCGCAGCAAACTTCCCCCACGGCCGTCTCCTGACCCCTCGGTATGACTTGTTGGTGCTGGTTTTTAACTTATTAACTGGTTCGACGTCCTTGACTTGTTGATCCAGATCCACCATTGATGCAACTACAAGCATGTCAAACAGTAGCATATCTTGGGAGTCGTTGAGATCAAAAGGGAGTGACTCTTGCCGGAATATACGATCATCCGGGGAGTAATAGGAGCTGTGGTGATTAGTGCAAGAAGCATCCATGAATAATTATTGTTATTATTTTGGAAGAGTGGTGGGTTATCCGTGGAAATAAAGATTGAGAAATAAGTTGCTTATGAAGATTTATCTATCTTCTTTGGTGTTTGATGCAGGCAAGCGTGACAAAGTGACGCAATCAGAGTGTCCCACCTTGACGTCAAGATTAGGGTATTGCATGGTTGTGGTGTTTTGTTTTGTTTAATCTGGATATATGGGCAGTGTCCAAGTGGCCAAGTGGCCATCTGCTATAATTGGTTGCACTTAATTGACTCTTCTTTCACATAAACGTTAAATTTGTAGTCACTCACTCATGTATATGATATTACCATATTCACTCCCTCAATTAACAAGTTTATACAAAATCAAAGGTATTAAACAATTTGGAGTACTATGTCTAAATTATGCAAATACCTAAATCAAATGTACATAAAGTGAGACTTATGGAAAGAATATACTCGTATATTTTTTCTACACTAGTCACTAGTGAGATGTTCATGATCCACCTAGATGGATGGATATATAGATGATTGCAAGTTTGCAACGGTTGAGGAGATAGACTGGGCACACTTCGTCTTCTTCAATCTTTTATGGATTTGCATACACCAATCAAAACCCGCTGGAACGGGCCCAAGATCAAAACCTCGAGAGTCGAGAACACCTTGAGACGCTTAAGTAAGTATAGGATTTATCATTATGAATAAGTATCTTGATATGAAAATGTACTAGTTCGTATGACTTCTGAAGTTGGTTTGAATGCCATAGGCTGTCAACAAAAAATAATATGTCTATGCAAGGATGTTACCGGCCCGTTGTTTCTATTCTCATTTGTCTATCCATCTATGAACGCTATACTCAGTCATGCTTTTGTTTCATAATGCACGTCAAGCATGCTTTTAGTCTAGACGCTTTCATTTTCATGAGAGAATTCAATACCTCTTCAGTTTTGTCTTTTGATTTTGATCGATGAAATATTTTTACGTTTGCATCCCTTCACACATATTGGTTCTTATTCCTCATCATTTATGTTGACTTCAATGACTGCCACGTGTATTAGTTAGTTAGTTAGAGTCTATTTCTATTAGTTTGGTACCAACAGTGGTATCAGAGCCAGGTTTTGATATTGATTCACTATATACAACAATTCGCAAGGCACTAGATATCGTAGGAGGCAAAATCATGCAATTAGGGTTTTGATTGTGTGAAGGGTTGTGAAAATTCGAAGTTAGCGATCAGATTAGGCTTCGTGGGTGTATCGAATCGAGTACAAGAACAAAGAACGAGGTTGTTCTGTTTTGTTTTGTTTGGAGAGCCAGGAAGAATCAGAATACAATTTGGCGGTTATACACAATAAGTTCTATTCACGGGTAAAGGTGTGAAGGCCAAAAAGTATTACCGAAAATGAAGAATCACGATTTTCAATACAAGGTTCAATTCAGGTTTGCGTATCTAATTTGAATTTAGATTTCTTTTGTATTGGGTAGTAGTTTAGACACAAGAAAGTATACGGGGTTGCAAAATTACAATTTGTCATAGTAAAACCATTCGATTAGGAATCATGTCTGATACACCGAGCGGTTCGGTCAACAAGTTGTATTTACAAGGATGTGGGATCTCTGACTCACTACCAATGTCCAATTTTAAAACCAACAAATTGCACAGTATGGGAAATACATATCAAAACCACACTAAAAGTGAATGGACTCCGGGAGATGATAGAACCCATAGAACGAACACAACAAGATGTGAAAAAAGACAAAGAAACGATTGCATATTTGTTCTAGCCAATAATAGAATACATGATTTTGCAAGTGGCAAATTGCAAAAATGCAAGCTCGAGTACATTAAAGACTAGACTAGACACGTTGGCGTTGATTGGGTACAAAAGACTCGTTTGCATACATTCATGTCAGAGCTCGAGTTATTGCAAATGAATGAAGACGACAATGTGGATTCTTTCTCTGCAAGGATAAATAGTATTGTTATAAGGGCAAGTGAATTTGGAACAACACTGAATCATTCCACTCTGGTACGAAAACTTCTAAACATCGTGCCAGGTAGATTTATTCAAATAGTTGCATTCGATCGAGCAATGCTCCGATCAAGACACGATGACTCTAGACGAGGCTATTGGTAGACTAAAAACTTATGAAGAAAGGATAAAGTTGAAGAAAAAAGAAAGCCCTATGAACAATCTAGAAGAACTCTTGTATGCGGGTATGGACAACATGTGGAAAATTGTGGACGAGGAAGATTCCATCCATCACGAGGCTGAGGGGGAGGCAATTATCAACATAAGGGTGAAAGACACACCTCTTATGTGTCGGAAGGAACCGGAAAACCACAAAGGGATGATTGTAAGCGAGAGATACCGTATATGAGAGATGAGTCGAAAATCACTTGCTACAGATGTGAGAAACTTGGGCACTTTGCCTACGAATGCCTAACCAAGAAAACTAAGGAAAATGAGAGACTCTTGGTCGAAACTAGAGAAGATGATGAACCGGCAGTTTTGATGTGCCTAGACATTGAAGAGAAGTAGTAACACGAAATTTTGTCAAGTGATACGATCAAGGCGAAGAACCGTGTAATGTGTAGATAACATGTGAAATGTACAATAAAACAATCCAGTGAGTAGATCAGGTAAAATGAAGAATCCGTAAGGGAAGCAATCAATGATAAAGAACCCTTTGTGAGAGACAACCGGAAAAGGAGATTAATATGTGATAGATTAAGGAGAAGACATGCATATGAAGGATACAAATATTCTTTTGACTGGGTTAGATGAATGAATTGTTGTGTGATTTAACTGCTAAAGAGATCTGAGTAGGTCAGATTGTCTAAAAAAATCTACGCGAGATGGATTTAAATCATGTGATATGATGATGGTAAGTTATTCAAGACCAGGTGGAGTTCGTGTTGAGACAATTACGGAAGAAGAGGTTCATGTGATACAAATCAAGTGCGGTCGTGAAGTTCAATGTTCGTGTAAAACAAGGTTCGTGAGGACGTTCATGTTGAGACAATTATAGAAGAAGAGGTTCATGTGATAGATTTTGTGACAGTGTACTATTGGGAAAACACATTGAATTGTCGAGAAAGGTTTTGAGTGTGTGGTTGCGTAAAATGAAGGAAGAAACAAACTTTATTTGTGACATTTGAAGTGCCGGGAAAGAAAAAGAAAACAAACTATTTTCAAGCGTTTTTTTTGAAAAAAAAATTACATATAGAAATGATGTCTTTTTCGATTTTTAAGGTTTCTTTATATAATCATAATAATCATTAGTTAATCATTCCTTCATAAAAAACAAAAACTATTAAATAATAATAATAATAATAATAATAATAATAATAATAATAATATCATAAAAAAGGTTTATAAGATACTAAATAAAATTCAGAAAGAGTTTGTTTGTGATAACGGTTTTGACAGGTTTTTGAGGTGCGGTAAAGGAAGCTGTTTCGATCTCGTGTAAAGTGTTCAAGTTAGTGAGTCCATTGGTTCTTATTTTGGCTCGTGTTTCTCGGCTTTTGACAAGCTTCTATTTTACATAACTTGGTTCAAAGATGAATCTCCAAGCATTGATTTTCAACATAAGTTGCTCTGGCAAAAACTCAATAATTTCGATTACATTGAGGGTGAAATTGTAGAAACCTTGATCAGTAGGTTTACTCAGCTCCTTTATGAAATTGAGAAGATCGAATTGGACATGAGATATAGTAAAATCAACAAGAGTCTTCTATATGAGTTTATCGTGTTGCAGTAACAATACATGAGATTATCGTGTTGCAGTATCATGACGACTTACAATTATTGTGAAATGAAACTGAGAGATGTGATCTCCTTAATCAATGAATGTGTTCATGGGGACAAGCAGAGGAGTCAGACTCATGCAAACACATCGTCGTCTGTGTCAAACTGTCATAATACCGTTGCTACTTCGCCACCTGCTAATGATCCCAACATTATTCAGATTCCCTCACTTTCACCTGAGGCTGCTACATCATCTGATGTGAAAGCCCTACAATCAACTGGTTCTCAATCGCTCATTGACACGGTTAACATTCTCTTATGTTCTGATCATTGTAGAAGTAAGGTTGCACAGCTAAGAGCTCATAACTCTACGCTGATTAATGATTACAACAGTGTGCATCAGCCTTAGAGAAAACAATTTGCTTACTTAAAAGGTTGAAGCGCAAAAGAAGGACATAGCTCATCTTCACAAGGATCTTAACTAACAATAGTGTTGGGTCTATGATTATAAAAACAAGCTTAATGTAAAAATCATGTAACTTGATTCTGTGAGAGATGAGCTAGAGCTCCTGACTCGAAAGTATCAACAAAATGAAATAAATATAAAGAAGTTTCATATATCTAGCAAGGTCGTTCAAGATGTGTGTAATGTGAAACTGGCATACAAAGATAACAAGGGGAAGGTTTGGCAATAAGGTTGCCCCAACATATAATCACAATTACACAAGAATGCCTGACACCGAGGAAGAACTTGAAATCGAACAACATATGGTGTATGGCAAACCTAGTAATTATCCATCCGACAAACGGGATGTGAAACACACTGAGTCGGTAAATACTGATAAATTTAAGCAAAAATGTATGAACAATACTAATGCGTCTACTCCATGTGTAGAAGAAGTGACAATTGCAGATTGGATAGAAGAGGATGATAAACCGTATTGTGCTGATGACTCTTCTAATGATTCAGCTAAAGTTTCTGGTGTTTCGTCTGATAAACTAGAACTCTCTGATTCTATCAAAGCTGATGACATGAAAGATGAAGTGAAGACTGATGCGTACGAGGCTCCAAGTACACAATCTGAAAAGTTGTAAACCCTCAGTTTGTGATGAAAACGCTCAGAGCAAGCAAAAGGAGCCGAAATGAGTAGATCAAAGACGGGGATAGGAGAAGTCTAAACATCAAAGACAATTACACTCTCCAAGATCATCTACGGGCAGCAATAGTCCTAAAAATGCTTGTGATTTGAAAAATGTTTTTGTTAAGCCTGTCAATAATGGAAAATGTGGGAAATATGGATTTGATTATGCTAACAAAGCTTTTGGAAAGATATATGAGATTTCTAAACAAGACATGCATTCTAAGCAATACAAGAAGAATCAAAAGAAATCTCCATAGCAAAAGGCCTCTTCAAATGACAAGTATAGGCATCCTAATTCATCCTCGTTTGCGAGAAATGTGCAATAAAAACAAGCACAAAAAGGACTGGTTCGTCCTACAGGGCCTGCAAGAGCAAATCAAGCTTATTAGAATGCTTTCTACATGAAGAGACAAACATGCTTTAGTTGCGGCATTCCTGGTCACATTGCTCGGAACTGCACACATCGTCCTTATGTACCGTATTATGCTCAAAATCAGAAGGTTACATTAAAGGATAACTATCATTCTAAGCCAATGAAGGTATCATCACCTAAGGTAATAAAGAATATAAATCCCAAGGTTAAACCATCTGATGGGATTGGAATGTTGCTAAAAACAAACGCGAGGCTGTTCAGGAACAAAAATGTGTTTCAAAACTAACAAATCTGAAACAGATAAAGTTGCTCAACCGAAGGCAACAAACACTTTTGTTAAACCGAAACAAATTTGGAAACCCAAATGCAAAGTAGCAACAACACCAATCCTTGAAATGAAATGGGACATGTGTTTAAAGGAAATATGTTATTTTGATGCTTCAGGAAATCCCAAGACCATGATGGTCCGGGTACCAATGTCTTACTAATCTCCTTATTTATTTAGGGACAACCAAGGAGGAGGTGTTGACAGTCTCTGGAATGTTAATAGCGGTTGTTCCAGGGATATAATAGGTAACATTTCACTGTTGAAAAAAGTTTACTTTTTTTTTACAGATGATATGTTTCCTTTGGAAGGGATAAGGGAGGTAAGATAAGATCAGTAAGAAAGGTACAATTTAAATTTTTTGCTTTGAGTTTAACATTGATTAGTCTTTAATCTGATGAAGGAATAGTTAAGCAAAAACAACAAAAATATTTTTCTTTTTCTTTTGTTTATAACTTTGTACATACGTTTTCTTTATTAGGTAAATTTGTGGATAAAGTGTGATGCACAAATTTAGGGAGGAGAAGGTAATATATGTATATTTGCATTGTTTTACAGGAGAAAATGAGAAAAATACAAAAAAAATTGAAAAGCAGAAAAATCCAAAAAGATTTTATTTTATCATATGGGAAATGAAATAGATGTTCGTGTTAAAGGGTTTGACTGACACATGTAAGCTGCTATAGCTGAAAAGACTAGGATCTAATATGATATGTCAATAGGCTTGACGCTCAAAGTGATAAAAGATACTTAGTTATATTAACAAAACGAACTACGTACCATGTGGGCAACATACCATGGGCGTATAATTTTATAGTCTTAAATCTTGCGTTGATAGATAGCCAATGTCTGAGGTTTCAGGTCTTTATACTGTTGAGTCATCCGGGGATATCTTGGTTGTCCTTCTATTACATCCAGATTATATGCAGACCTAGGCACAGTCAGGATATCTTAAAAGAGCCAAAAAGAGGCCAAAAACCTTAAAGGAAGAAAATCTCAAAATGAGAAAATTACGTGTGCTTATAAAGCAAAATTTGTACCTAAAAGGTATTTGCTTAACCCTCGTTGGACACAAACATTGGTTACTTTGTTGTACGAAAGTACTGAATTGTTCACCAATAGTCTAACGTTGTAAATTAAAAAGGATGAACTCAGTATACTCACCTGCTACGATGAACTGTTGTGCTTACCTTGATGGCGAGGGTCTGTCATGGAATGGGACACACGGGTATTATAATATATTATAACCTTAAGCGTATCAAGAAGTTGAAAAATAGAAAGTTGAGCTTTAAAGTTTAAGTGGCCAAACATATCGGCAATCGCTTAGACTAGTCTGAATAAGTTCGCACCAAAAAGTGTTCCTTGGTCTACCTGAGAACGATTTTGATCCATTGCAATTTTAATTGTATATTGTAACTGTTGAGTTAATTTCTTTGTTTATTTGTTAGTGTTTATATTCTTATAAAAAATAAAAAATAGAAAATTCAAAAAACCAAAAAACAATATCTTGTTTTCATAAAACTAAAAAAAAAAATCCAAAAATAGAGTGATTTATTTGTTTTATTATAAAAAAAATATTAACTGTTCTTGAAGATTTGATTTATCATCAAAAGTTGAAAGAAATTTGAATTGTGAAATCTAAGTACAAGTACTTGGATGTGCTAATTGTTCATATGGTACTTTCCTCTGTGCATAGAAATATTTGCTTATAGATTTATGAGAATTTTGCTGAACATGATTTAAATCAAGAAACAGGGGTTGATGAATAATGAGATGTTGTTAGTTGCTGACAAGCATGAAGCATCATGATAAAGTGTACATGAGTCAGAAGAATCGGATACGAATTGCCATATGACAGTGAAAGTACATGTGAAGAAGTACCTGTGAACCTGCTTGAAAGAGAAAAGATTGAACAAGAAAAGAGCTGCTGAGAATCCTCCTTTCTTATTCTTTTTAACAAGATGTTTAAGTAGATACTGATCATGTTCCTAATATAAAGCTAACCACAAGAGAGGAAGAAAGAGACCCAGTGCTGAGAGTTCAAAAGTCAAGAACTTCCACAACACCTACAGCATAGCGACAACCATAGACTCCGTTGAAGACATTTCTGAATTCATGATATGAAGAAAATTTGATGCGTCAGTCTAGGGGGAGATTGTTAGTCCCTAGAAGTGTGAGACTGACGCATCAAATATACGTAACGGGCTATGGTAGCGAACTGGGCTTTACAGAGTTAATTTATATTAGGTTTGGAACTTGTATAGGTCATTTGGGCCATGCCTAAGGCCATGTGGGCCAGGCAATGGGAGCCCATGTAGGGAAGTGGGCTTACCTAGGTATATAACCTATTTGTTTCATAAACTAGGGTTTGAGCCTCATTGCTACACGAAATTTCTAGAGAGAGCTAGGGAGGCGATTTGGAGTTTGATCATCTTGTACTAGACCGTTTTACTATTTGATAGTAATAGAATCGTGTGCAAGGTGTTAAAGTGTTTTCGGTGTTCTTTGTATTTCTTGTTTTTTGGTTTTCTTGAATCTCACCAAGTTTGAATTCTGCCCATCCTTTATGTGTGTTTGATATCATTGTTTGATCCGATAAATTGGGACTTACAGACGAACACCACAAGGAGATGAAATTTCAGATCTACGCTAGCGATGGACTCGGATCTTCGATTATAGTTATGAAATTTCAGATCTATGAACAAGTGATGTGAGTAAAATACAACATATAAATTAAATCAAATACGACGTAAAATCAACCCTTTTCGGTACTAATGTTGGAAAAAAGCATGTTTCTTTGTTTCTTTTTAATTTACAGGATCAAAAGAGCTTAAACGCACAAAAGGAACAACTTAACAGTAGAAACCAACATAAATGAAGAGAAGAAGGAATAACACGACTCGCCAAGCCCCCATCCACATCCAAAACAACAGAAATTACAACAACAGAATCTGAGATAGTACAACAAGTACAATTTCCACGGGCCGTTCCGTTGACACGAGGTCGTGTTAGTACAAGACCTGACACTGCAATATAATGAGGAAGAGAGAAAGAAGGAAGGCCACGGGGCCATGCCAGGTGAGCACGGGGCTGTGTGAATTGTATGACTTCAGCTATAAATAAGGTTGCTTGGTTTCATTCCAATCCATCCCTTGGCAAACCACTTCTCTCACACTTGCCACCAGTCCACCACCAATATAACACCAACACCCACCACCATCAACCATCTTCCACCTTTTATAGTGTGCAGTAGTCTCGGGATCCAAGATCGATCGTAAGAGTTCTTATCAAACAAAGTCCATGCTTGGCTAAACTCTTACATCACTTGGTGAAGACAAATCTTTTATGTATTACTTTTTGATTTCCAACCTTTGGCTCCTTTTTATTTGGGTATGTATTAATGACTTTAATAACTAGTTTTCTATATTGAAGGTGAATTTTACTTAATCATTCTTCATGTTTTGTTGATTCACTCATTCGTGTCTTTACGGTCTATATAAAGCACGTTAACTACCTGGAAGGGGGTTAAAAGGGTGGTCGGGTAAATTCATGTCTCATTTAGTGTATAGATCCTGCGTGAACCTGGTTCAAGCTTAGTAGGACTTCATGAGAGGTAGGTCTTTACCGCCTTGGGAGAAGTAAGAACCACTTGAATCCCTTATCTATAAACTACAATTAAAACATTAAACCAACCTTGCGGGACGTATCCTTGCTAACTCAAACCAATAGGTTGAGGGTAACGCTGCCTGGAATGGGGGCTACCACTTTTCGCATTAATAAATTACTTAATTATCTTTCAATAATCCGACCTTGCGGGCCTGTATCCTTACTGACTCAGACTAATAGGCTGAGGGTAACGCTGCCTGGAAGGGGGCCTACTACTATAATTTAAAGATAATCTCTTAAAATGCCCAAAGTGCGAAAAATCATTAAAGGACACATAAAAGAGGAGTTGGAACCAAGTGATTCATTCTTATCTATTTGTTTTTCCTTATATTTTATTTTTATTTTCTAGTCTATCTTTTTAAAACTCTTAAAACTTTTTATCAAAATTTTGTTAGATTAGACGTTAACGATAAGCCGATACTAAAAGCTCTTGTGTCCTTGGACGACCTCGGTATCTTGCCATCACTATACTACGTCCGCCATGGGTGCACTTGCCCTAACGTGTGTAGAGTGATAGTATTATATTGTGTTTTATAAATTTAAAACTTGATTCGCGAGTAAAAAGTGCTTAAAATATATCTAAAAATTATAATCACGCCCTCATAAGTCAAGTTTTTGGCGCCGTTGCCGAGGACACAAGTATTTTGAGAAGGCTTAAAATTAACGGCCTAATCTTTTTTATCTTTTCCTTTTACGTTTTTCCTCTTTTTCCTCCAATTTTCTACTTTCTGTAGGAATAACACGAGGCCGTGTCAGACCTACAGTATCTGGGAAAATCTATTTTCTTGTTACTAGAACAGAGACACGGGGCCATGTCAAACTTCAAGTATCTACGAACTTAAAAACCAAAGCTTTCTCCGGAAAGCACGGGCCGTACCAACACCAGCATGGGGCTGTGCTCTTCTTCTGATCAGACATTTTTTTGTTTTTGTTCGCAGAATAACACACAATTCTGTATAATTCACAGGAAATACATTTTGGTGTATGACCTCCACCTCCGACAAACACATAAAAGTGCCGCTTGACGAAACCGAGCGCTTTTTGCGAAAAAGACTTCAACCGAAAAACTGACAAAAAGCCTCGAACCGAAACCCCCCATGGCAGACCAACGCACTCTCATGGATTACCTACGGCCTACGGTTGGTAATCTTGGAGCCGTTATTAACCCTCCTAATGTAGATGCTAATAACTTTGAGGTTCGATCACACTTAATCCAACTGCTCTAAAATTCCGCCACTTTTTTATGTCCTATCCAATGAAGATCCCCATTTACATATTACCAACTTTATAGAAATATGTGACACCTTTCGGATCAACGGAGCCTACAACGATGCTATCCGGCTCCGTATGTTCCCTTTTTCCCTCAAAGACCACGCGAAAGCTTGGCTAAACACCCTCCCAAAGTGGGTCTGTGCACACTTGGGATGAACTTGCCCAAAAATTTCTCTACAGATATTTCCCTCCCACTAAAGCCGTCAAAATCATGACCGAAATTAACACCTACTCTCAAGAAGACGGGGAATCATTGTACGAGACATGGGAAAGATTCAAGGAGCTATTAAGGAAATGCCCACATCAAGGTCTTGAATGTTGGCAACAAGTGTCCACTTTCTGGAATGGACTCTTGCTGCGTACAAGGCAAATCCTTGATTCCGGCTTCGGGGGACTCCTTGGGAACCGGCGTCCCGAGGAAATCTATAATCAAATTGAAGAACTTGCTCAAAACAGTTTTCAATGGCACACTCCTAGGGGCTCATATCCATAGCCCTAGGCACCCACAAAGTGGATGAAACCACTTCTTTGCAAGCCCAAATCGAAGCTTGACTACAAAAATAAAGAAACTTAAATTAAATAAAACGGCTTTGGTTATGGCTTGTGAAGGATGCAGCGGACCCCATGAAAACTGGAGTTGTATGAAAGCTTAGAAAATCAAACGGAAGTGATAAATTACCTAAATAACCGACCACGACCACCGGGAGCTCCAAGTAACTCGTTCACTCCTGAGTGGTTAAATCATCCCAACTTTAGTTGGAGGCAACCGGGGGGTAATAACCAACAAAATCAAAATCAACGATATAACTTTCAACAACAACCCCGAAATGAGCAACAAGGTTTCCAACCACAACAACATGGAGGAAGAGAAAAGCTTGAGGATCTTATTACTCGCCTTTTATCCGAATTCGATAAAAGGTACTCGGAAAGGTTCCTACAAACTTAAGTCGAAATTAGAAATCAACGGGCTAGTGTTCAAAATATAGAAAAACAAGTAAGCCAACTTGCCCAAAATTTCGCCGAGAGACCACAAGGAGACTCACATAGTAACACCGAAACAAACCGAAAAGCCCAAGTAAACGTAATCAACCTAAGAAACCGGAAGGTAGGACCTGAAATTGAACCAACACCACAACAACCCGATCCAATCCCCACAAAACACCCATTGCCAATAACCAAGAAAATACTCAACCCCAAAATACCGACACAACCAAACTACCCCCGGTTCCTTACACCGATCGTTTACTTCGGCAAAAGACTGATGAGCAATTCATTAAGTTTGTGAGCCTGCTTAAAAAACTTCACATCAATCTCTCTTTTGTGGAAGTCCTCACTCAAATGCCAGAATACTCCAAGTTAATGAGAGACTTCCTTACTCACAAAAGGAAGATTGAATCCATTCAACAAGTCACCTTAAGTGAAGAATGCTCGGCGGCACTCCTCAACAAACTCCCCCAAAAGAAGATTGATCCTGAAAGCTTCACCATTCCTTGCTCTATTGGTGGATCCCCAATAAGCAATGCACTAGCCGACTTGGGGGCTAGCATTAATCTAATGCCTACCTCTATGTTCAACCGAATTGAGTTAGGTAAGCCACACCCTACAAGGATGAACAAACAACTTGCGGACAAATCAGTGAAATACCCTCAAGGTGTCATAAAAAATCTATTGGTGAAGGTCGGAGAATTTTTTTCCGGGCTGACTATGTAATCTTAGACATGGAAGAAGACACCGAAATCCAACTTATTTTAGGAAGACCCTTCCTTGCCAATGCACGAGCCATGGTGGTTATGAGCGATGGACGATTAACATTGAGGGTTGATGAAAAAGAGATCAAGTTCAAGGTGGGACAATGAGCAAAGGAAGATCCAGTCAAATACATCAAAGCAATTGACTCAAGCCTAGACGAAGCCCTTCAACGATGCAACTCGGGATGCGAGTCATCCCGCTCGGATAACATTTGACTGACTTTGGGTCTAGACAAGGACCCTTATAGACATGGCGCACCTTGGAGGCATTCCATGAACTATCCATTAGTTTAGTAGTTTTAATCTTAGTGTAATCTTTAGTTTAATTCTTTTCTTTTAAGTTTTATCTTTGTAGGAATAAAATACTCTCAAAAGAGGAAGACGGACGTTGAAAAAGGGACCCTATGCACGTAAACCAGAGCCTCCCACTTCAAAAATTACAGATCAGTGTCTGTAGCACGGGGTCGTGCCCACCAGGCACACCCCCGTGCTCAACTATCTGATGTCAAACAATTTCTGCAGAGTAGGTGGCACGAGTCGTGTCAACTCAGCACGCCTCCGTGTCCACCATACTATAAGTTTTCCGTTCAACATTGTTACTAGCACTTTGGCCACGGGGTCGTGTGGCCATAGCACCCCCAGTGCTGCAGGGCCAGTAACCATAAAAATGTTATTTTTACCCATTTTTTGCACATTTAATCGAAATAAATTCTATTTGGTACACATTAAGGACAATGTATAATTTAAGTGTGGGTGGGTGGGGGGGGGGGGGGATGTTAAAACCTTAAATCAATTGTCCTAAAAACAAGCCTTACACAAAACTCGTCTTGGAAAACCGCTAATCACCTCAATTATTTTTTTAAATTTCATTCTTTTTTACTTATCTTGGACCAGTTGGGTAAAATAAGTTCTAAAAATTATGTTTTTACTAATTTACACCTTATAGCGTCGTGATAAAAAGAACCAATTAAGAAACTTATAAAAACGGGCATAACAAATCTTTGTAAAATTTGATTATATATACATTTTTACACTATAACTCCTTTTCCCAAAAAGTGAGTTTTGAGCATTTACCGAGCATATAAATACACATCCATACTAATTGCTCAATTTTTGTTTCTTGTGTGAATAGCCCGTTTGGTTCTCACAAATCTAGAACTTGTCAAAGCGATACATTCCAAATCCTTACCGACACAAATCCAAGTAAGTAAATGATGGAGACATTAGGATTAAACCCATTTTTCATTTCGACCTTTATTTTTTCTTTTCTTTCCTTACTAAAAACATTCCCCTAGATAAACCCCTTTGAGCCTTAACCCTTTCGTTTCTAAACCCGCAAAAATACATACTTTTGCAAAAACAACCACCCACATCCACAAACCTTTTTTATTTTACACATTTTATTTTTATAAAAGATCAGTTATAAAAATTACAAGTATGGCTCGGTTTCAACTTTGGTGATAAAAATAAATAAATAAATAAATAAAGAAGCTAATGTATTTGTTTTTCTAAGCCACAAAGTGATGGAAAAGTCGATATCTTTTACGCCTTTCGCCAATTTTTTTCTTTTTTCCAAACACACCTACCCGAGCCACAACCTACCCTTTTTAAAGCCCTCTTGATATTTACAAGGATTAAAAGTCACAAAGGAGCATGTTTGATTGTTTGTCAAGCCTATAGTAGGAGTAAGTTCCAAACCGCGTACGAGCGTTTTCAGTTAATCAACTTCGGCCGAGTGTTGAGTGTAATGAAAACTTGGGTTTTATCCCAATATATTTATATAAAGTGTGGTATTTACTCTGATAAAATATTTCCTAACTATGGTCCTTGTGTAATTTCCGCTGCCAAAATAATAAATACCGATACCACCAAAATTGGTTTCGCGGCCGCCCATTCCCGGGACAGATAGGGGATGGGGGTTGCGATATAAATCTTCAAGAGGGACATGTAATTCCTGGTCGGCTAGACACTTTCTGAGGTTCGAAACGTGGAAACTAAATAGAATTTTATAAATGCATGTTATACCCAAAACAAATAATTTTTCTTGATATGTGTTTTAAATAAATCATGACGAATAAGATTATAAATAAAATCAAAACAGAACAAATTTAGAGCTTGGACTCTTGACACTCTAAAGATAAGCCTAAAAACCTTCTCTCCTACATATTTCGTTTGGGTGTGTAAGTGATGTGTTCAAAATGCAACATATAAATTACATCAATTGTGGCACAAAACTAACCCTTTTTTAGTACTAATGTTGGAAAAGTGTGCTTTTGTCTTCCTTTTGTATTTTCAGGATTAAATGAGCTGAAATAAACAAAAGAAGCAAAAAGACAGCTAAATCTAACATAAATACAAGAAAAGGAACAAACGTGGCATGCCCGACCCCACGACAGCATCTTCCCAAGCAAAACAAGAGAACAGAAGGCTGAACACGCCCCGTGCTCAGTGAACACGGGGGCGTGCCCAAGTGTCAGCATAAAAGACAAAGTTGTAGAAGCTTCCATTGCCCACCACGGGGTCGTGCTCAGCGGAAACAGGGCCGTACTCAAATATAAGATTCGCAGAATCCAGGCAAATCTTGATAGTACAGATACGCTTCGGCACACGGGGTCGTGCCCAGCGGACACGGGGTCGTGGTCAACTAATGCAGACAAAAGCAATTAATGAAGACAGAGAAGAGGATGGACACGGGGTCGTGCCCAATGGACACGGGGCCATGCTCGAGCTTCTGTTCAGCCTATAAATAGGAGTGCTTGGCTCAAGCTCAAACCATCCCTTGGCACACCACCTCTCTCACACTTCACCCACCACCCACCACCACCATAACACCATCATCCACCACCATCATCCATTGTCCATCATAGAGTGTGTGAGTCGTCTCGGGATCCAAGATTGATCGTAAGAGTTCTTGACAATCAAGGCCATGTTTGCCTAAGTCTCTTACATCACTTGGTGAAGACAAAGTGTCTAGTGTAATACTTTTTATTTTTAATCTTTTCGCACTTTTTAATTGGTTATGTATTAATGACTTTAATAACTAGTTTCTTATGTTGAAGGTGATTCTTCCTTATCGTTTGTCCGTGGTGTCTTGGGATTATTTTACTGTCTATATAAAATAAAAGATTTTCACCATTCATACCTCCACGGTCTATGTGGAGGTATGTTGGCTACCTGGTCGGGGGTTAAGGGAACGGTTTGGTAAGAGTCTTGCCATTGTTCAGTGTATAGATCCTGCAAAGGACCTGGGTCAAATTTAGTAGGACCTCCTTCAATACTTAACGATATTGGATGGCGGGGGTCCAAACTCTTTGATCCCCTCATAAGTTAAACTACTATTAATACTTTAACCTGGCTATTTAGGACTGTATCCCTGCTGACTCAGACTACTTAGCCGAGGGTAACATCGCCTTCAAAAGAGGGGCCTATGACATTATGCATTAATAACTTAATTAATTATCTTTCAATAATCCGACCCTTTAGGATTGTATCCTTGCTGACTCAAACTACTGGGTTGAGGGTAACGTCGGGGCCTACTACAATAACTAAGATAATCTCTTAAATAGTGCAAAAGTGCGGAAATAATCAAAGGTTACACTAAACACGAGTCGGAGCCAAGTGATTCATCTTGTCTATCTGTTTTACTTTTATTTTTCAGCATTTTAGTTAGTTTTTATTTTCTTAGTTTAAAACATTTTTCTAAACTTTTGATTTGATTAGACGTTGAGGATAAACCGGTACTAAAAGCTCTTGTGTCCTTGGACGACCTCGGTATCTTACCAACACTATACTACGCTCATGATGGGTGCACTTGCCCATATGTGTGATTAGTGTTAGTAAATATCGTGTTTTATAAATTTAAAACTTAGCTAAAAAGTGTTAAAAAGGGCTTAACATATACATTAAAAACTAATAACACTGACGCACATCAAGTTTTTGGCGCCGTTGCCGGGGACACAAGGATTTTAAGAAAGTTAGGAATCAGAGGCCTAATCGTTTTTCTTATTTTTCTAATTTTTTTAGGATTTTTTTTTAGTTTTTCAGCTTCTGCAGAACTCAGCACGGGCCGTGCCCGCTGAACACGCCCCGTGCCCAATCATTGGAACTGGCAATCCTGTTTTAAGTCAGACAGTAAGCTGAACACGGGGCCGTGCCCACTCAACACGCCCCGTGCCAAGATTCAGTTACTGAAAACAGAACCGTAAGATCCCGACGGTTGGTAATTTTTGACACAAACATGAGTGATATTGATATTTTTACTTTCGGCACTCTTATGGTACGTGGTGTCAAATATGTGGTGGTTCCCATAAGGAATTAGAATGTTATTTTCTAAATTATAAGCCCCACTATATAGACCCATCGTTTTCTTGTATCCTTAAGAGGGGCGAAAGTAAAAATAATCCCTATCTTGAATGCTCCCAACCAGATTTTCTAGGAGAAATGCTTCTTGATGAACTATTTCAATTAGAAGATCTAATTCTTAATTGGTTAAAAGAACTTAGGATAGATTTCAATAATTTATCTCAAGATGATAACCAAGAAGAAGTGTTGGAATCGCATTCAAACAACTTCGTTGTCCCTGACGATACTTCTAACTCTAGTGAGGACTTGAGCGATAGTCGTCCCTTTGTCGATTGTGCCATGAAGGACTCCCCATCAACTTTGTTTGATGCATATATAGACCTGAGCGATTCGGCATACACCTTCTTTAACGAGAGCCCGGGAAAGGGTTGGACTTGTCCATCTACATATAAAATAGGAATCACCCTCACCGACAACCTCTTGCATTCTTGTCTTAATCTAGAACAATTAAGGTATCTTAGGCACTTTGGGGTTGTTCCATCCAGTAAGGAACCGCCCGATCCGGAAAAAGTTCCTTGAAAATAGACAAAACTTCATAAACAACCTTTCGACACGGGGCCGTGCCCAGGTCAACACGCCCCCGTGTCCACCAAAAGATTCCCTTCTGACTTTTTGTCAGAATACGGACAAAACGTGCCAGGATCTTGCCTGCACACGGGGCCGTGTCCAGCCTGCTGTCATTTTCTATAAATGCAGCCAAGAATCCTGCACATTTGGACCATCCAGGGACAGAGATTTGAAAGGATTTTCTGACTTACCATCCTAGGTATGTTGTAAAAGAAGGTTCTAACAAACATCTTGTCCTTACCTCTTTTATCCATTGCCTTCTTCTTCATCTTTCTTGCAACAACACCTCCATTGAAGCTTGATTCCAAGATTTATTGTGATGCTTGTTCAACTTTTGTTCAAGGAATCTTGTTAAAAATAAGTTACACAACATTGTTTTAAGTTATTTCTGTCCAAAAATGCTTCATAAGTTGAGAAAATAATTTGAAACTCCAAGATTCCTTGTTCTAAAAAACCGTAGAAAGGTGAACACGGGGCCGTGTCCATGGTACTGTTTCATTAAAATGAACTATTTTTGGTTTGTTTTCGTAGAATGTCTAGTCAAAATAGTGGAACCTCTTCTGCGCACTCCAGAAACAGTCGAAGGGAGAGAAGGTCATCAATCGAAGCGACTCTCGTACGTTACGTAATGGCATTACATGAAGCTCTTGACGAGATGACTTCGGTAGAGGAGGTCCTAATAGACCGTATAAATTATCTTACGGTGGGGTTAGAAAACAGTTTTCAAGAAATAAACCTCTTGCACCAGAGGTTAAACATTCTTGTGACACCTCCCATGGAACCAATCCTCCCTCAAGAGGATTGGAACCTAGCGCTTGGAATCAACAATCATACCGGTTGGGACGACATTCCAGCGGAACCTCCTCTTGAAAATCTACAAGAAGTCTCGGTGGAGGTTGCACCTCCTCAAACCAATGCCAATGAACCCGCTTTTCTTCTCCCTAGGGAGATAGAAGAATGGCTCGCCGACGTGTGAGGAACCCATGCCCGGAGAAAGAAGTTTTTCAAGCCACATCTAACCGAGGGATTTACCTTTTCGGAAATTTTGGTAATAGAATAAGTAGTAGGCTAGAACTTCTTGGTTTAGATTTCTTGTGTTTCTTTGACCTAACTATCTAGTATTTTATTTTTTAGGACTACTATGTAATTCTCTCTATGACTTAATGAATGATGGTTTTAGTTAACTTGGTGTTTGGATGGTGTTAAAATAAATAAAATACACTCGGGATGGCAAAGGATACAAGGGAAACTTGAACCAGCACCACATGCAGGAAAACAGGGCCATCCGACAAACTTTCTTCATTACAGCAAGGTCAGCACGGGCCGTGTCCGCCCAACACGGCTCCGTGCTGCAAAATCTGCAGAAATGACCCAGTTCAGGTAAACTGGACACGGGCCGTGTTCACCCAACACGCCCCCGTGTCCAGGCTTCTGTTTCTTTTGCTTAACTTTTGTTACTGGCACTTGAACACGGGGCCATGCCCGGACAACACGGTGCCGTGTCCAGCGCCCAGTAACACAAAATTTTGCTTTTTCACACCTTTTACACATTCAATCAACCTAAAAACTTATTTTTGGGACACATTGAGGACAATGTGTAATTTAAGTGTGTGGGGGAGGGGGGGGGGGGGAATGCTAAAACCTTGAATCTTGCAAGTCCTAATAACAAGCCTTACACAAAACTCTATTGGAACCGCTAATCACCCCAAATTTTTTCGAAAATTTTCATTTTTTTTACCTGTCTAGGTTTAACTTGGGAATTTCAAAATTCTAAAAAGGTTATATTTTTACAAATTTACAACCGATAGCGTCGTGATAAAAAGAACCAACATAAGAAAATTATGAAAAGGCATGACAAGATTAGTTAAAATTTGATTATATATACTTGATCACATAAAAACCCATTCCCACAAAAGTGAGTTTTGAGCCTTTATTGAGCATACAAATATATATCTTTAAATTAAATGCTCATTTTTCGTTTCTTGTGTGAATAGCCGCTTGGTTCTTACAACTCTAGAACTTGCCACGGTGATACATTCCCGGTCCTTGCCAACTTAAACCCGAGTAAGTAAATGATGGAGGCATTAGGACTAACCCTTTTTATTTCTACACCATTATTTTTCTTTTTTACCACCTACCCAAAATCCCCCTAGTTAACCCCTTTGAGACTAAACCTTTTTATTTCTTAACCCAAACCAAACACCCTTTTACCCACCAAAACTTTTTTTTATTTTTAACCACTTGTTTTAGTAACAAGCTCGGTTTTTCGTATGACTTTGAAAAAAAAAATTATGATGAAGCAAAAGAAATAAACAAACAAGTTCATCAAAAATAACTTTGTTTTAATAATAGCTTCATCAAAATAAAAAATAAAAAAAATTGAAAAAATAAAAAGTCTTTCGAAAACCGACGCTTTTTACGTTTTTTCGCCATTTTCTACTAACCACTAACCCAACCACCTACCTTTAACCCAAGCCTAACCCTCACCCAAAAGTCCTCTTGATATTTACAAAGGTATATAGTTAAAAAGGAGGAGGATTGATTGCTTGGCAAGCCTATGGTAGGAGTAAGTTCCATGCCGCTCTCGAGTGATTCACTAAAATACATCTTCGGCCGAGTGTTGAGTGATCCCCCGTGAGGTATGTGAACTTGTATATAAATAGAAATTTAAGGGAGCATGTTATGCCCTAATAAGTAATTTATCTTATGAAAAGTTTTAAATAAATCATGACGAATATGATTGTAAATAAATAAAAATAAAACTTAATAAAGAATCTTGGAAATCCCGACAATCTATGACAAGCCCAAAAACCTTCTCTTCTACCCATTCCATTTGGGAGTGTAAAGCCACATTATAAAGAGTTTTGCTTGAGGATAAGCAAAGATTCAAGTGTGGGGGTATTTGATGTGTGCAAAATGCAACATATAAATTACATCAATTTTGGCATAAAACTAACCCTTTTTTAGTACTAATGTTGGAAAAAGTGTGCTTTTGTCTTCCTTTTGTATTTTTAGGATTAAATGAGCTCAAATTAACAAAAGAAGCAAAAGGCAGCTAAATCTAACATAAATACAAGAAAAGGAACAAACGTGGTATGCCCGACCCCACGACAGCATCTTCCCAAGCAAAACAAGAGAACAGAAGGCTGAACACGCCCCGTGCTCAGTGAACACGGGGGCGTGCCCAAGTGTCAGCATAAAAGAAAAAGTTGTAGAAGCTTCCATTGCCCACCACGGGGCCATGTTCAGCGGACACGGGGCCGTGGTCAACTATAAGATTCGTAGAATCCATGCAAATCTTGATAGTACAGATACGCTTCTGCACACGGGGTCGTACCCAGCGGACACGAGGCCGTGGTCAACTAATGCAGACAAAAGCAATTAATGAAGACAGGGAAGAGGATGGACACGGGGCCGTGCCCAATGGACACGGGGTCGTGCCCAATGGACACGGGGCCGTGCCCGAGCTTCTGTTCAGCCTATAAATAGGAGTGCTTGGCTCAAGCTCAAACCATCCCTTGGCACACCACCTTTCTCACACTTCACCCACCACCACCCACCACCACCATAACACCATCATCCACCACCATCATCCATTGTCCATCATAGAGTGTGTGAGTCGTCTCGGGATCCAAGATTGATCGTAAGAGTTCTTGACAATCAAGGCCATGTTTGCCTAAGTCTCTTACATCACTTGGTGAAGACAAAGTGTCTAGTGTAATACTTTTTATTTTTAATCTTTTCGCACTTTTTAATTGGTTATGTATTAATGACTTTAATAACTAGTTTCTTATGTTGAAGGTGATTCTTCCTTATCGTTTGTCTGTGGTGTCTTGGCGTTATTTTACTGTCTATATAAAATAAAATATTTTCACCATTCTTATCTCCACGGTCTATATGGAGGTATATTGGCTACCTGGTCGGGGGTTAAGGGAATGGTTTGGTAAGAGTCTTGCCATTGTTCAGTCTATAGATCCTGCAAATGACCTGGGTCAAATTTAGTAGGACCTCCTTCAATACTTAACGGTATTGGATGGCGGGGGTCCAAACTCTTTGATCCCCTCATAAGTTAAACTACTATTAATACTTTAACCCGGCTACTTAGGACTGTATCCCTGCTGACTCAGACTACTTAGCCGAGGGTAACGTCGCCTTCAAAAGAGGGGCCTACCACATTATGCATTAATAACTTAATTAATTATCTTTCATTAATCCGACCCTTTAGGATTGTATCCTTGCTGACTCAAACTACTGGGTTGAGGGTAACGTCACATCCAAAAGAGGGGCCTACTACAATAACTAAGATAATCTCTTAAATAGTGCAAAAGTGCGGAAATAATCAAAGGTTACACTAAACACGAGTCGGAGCCAAGTGATTCATCTTGTCTATCTGTTTTACTTTTATTTTTATTTTCAGCATTTTAGTTAGTTTTTATTTTCTTAGTTTAAAACATTTTTCTAAACTTTTGATTTGATTAGACGTTGAGGATAAACCGGTACTAAAAGCTCTAGTGTCCTTGGACGACCTCGGTATCTTACCAACACTATACTACGCTCACGATGGGTGCACTTGCCCATATGTGTGTTTAGTGTTAGTAAATATCGTGTTTTATAAATTTAAAACTTGGCTAAAAAGTGTTAAAAAGGGCTTAACATATACATTAAAAACTTATAACACTCACGCACATCAGTAAGCCACGTTATAGAGTTTTGCGTCAGGACAAGCAAAGATTCAAGTGTGGGGTAATTGATGTGCGTAAAATACAACATATAAATTATATCAAATACGGCGTAAAATCAACCCTTTTTTGGTACTAGTGTTGGAAAAAGTACGTTTCTTTGTTTCTTTTTAATTTACATGATCAAAAGAGCTTAAACGCACAAAAGGAACAAATTAACAGCAGAAACCAATAAAAATGCAGAGAAGAAGGAATGACACGAATCGCCAAGCCCCCATCCACATCCAAACTAACAAAAATAACAAGAACAGACGCTTTGGCAAGGGGGCGTGCCCACCAGGCATGGGCCATGCCTAGTCAAGATTCTCTGTAGATGAAAAGACAATAGCAAAAGACAAACCAGACACACCAACACAGGGCCATGCTAACTTAACACGGGGCGTGGTCAACTCTAAGATTCGCAGAATCTGAGATAGTACAACAAGTACAATTGCCACGGGTCGTGCCGTTGACACACGGGGCAGTGTTAGTACAAGACCTGACACTTCAGTTATGAGGAAGAGAGAGAAGGAAGGCCATGGGGCGGTGCCAGGTGGGCACGAGCGATGTAAACTGTCTAACTTCAGCTATAAATAGGGGTACTTGGTTTCATTCCAATCCATCCCTTGGCAAATCACTTCTTTCACACTTGCCACCACTCTACCACTACTACAACACCAACACCCACCACGATCATCCATCTTCCACCTTTTAGAATGTGTAGTAGTATCGGGATACAAGATCGATCGTAAGAGTTCTTGTTAAACAAAGGCCATGCTTGGTTAAACTCTTACATCACTCTGTGAAGATAAATCTTTTATGTATTACTTTTTGATTTCCAGCCTTTGGTTCCTTTTTATTTGGGTATGTATTAATGACTTTAATCTCTTAAAATGTACAAAGTGCGGAAATCATTAAATGATACATAAAAGAGGAGTTGGAACCAAGTGATTCATTTTTGCCCATTTGTTTTTCCTTATATTTTATTTTTATTTTCTAGTTTATCTTTTTAAAACTCTAAAAACTTTTTATCAAAATTTGGTTTGATTAGACGTTAACGAAAAGCCAGTACTAAAAGCTCTTGTGTCCTTGGACGACCTCGGTATCTTGCCATCACTACACTACGTCCGCGATGGGTGCACTTATCCTAACGTGTGTTGAGTGATAGTATTATATCGTGATTTATAAATTTAAAACTTGATCCGTGATTAAAAAGTGCTTAAAATATATCTAAAAATTATAACAACACCCTCACACGTCAACAAGGGTTAAGATCTTGATGGAAATTAGTGACCCCGTAAACGACCTTGGTTTAGATCAGTTGCTTAAACAACTTGTGCACTTTAGATTCTTAGAGCTAGGATATATATATAGGGTAGGGTTCATTTGAGAACCACCCTTATTGCGAGAACCATGAGAACCAATGTGAACACAAAAATATACCTAAAAAAAATCCAAAAACCACACAAAATTTTGTCTTTTTTTTGAAGATTTTTCTGATAAAAATCGCTATATTTCGTTACAAATTTTTATTTTCGTGTTGGTGCACTAAATGTCTGCTGATTACGTCTTAATCAAGTCTTGTGTCTAGATAGGTTGAATGAACACATAATAGGTTTTAATTTAGGGTTTTACTTGTTTATCTTGTAGATTTCGCTTGAAAGTGTTCTTGTGTGTTTCAAGCTAAATCAACATTGAAGATTTAGCTTGAACTGGTTCAAGGGAAATCAACAACAGAGATTTAGCTTGAACTGGTTCAAGCGAAATCATGATTTAGCTTGAACTGACTCAAGAGAAATCTTAGATCTATATATAGGTTGATGTGTGGTTCATTTGGGAGGGACTTGATCATTGCTTAGGTGTCGGAACTCTGTCAAATTGTATTAAAAAAACAATAAAAGTGAAGAAAATTGAAAGGATAAGCTGTGTAACTTTGTGTATACTGATTCCGCCTTTATACATGAAGATGAACTTTCTCAACTGACTTTTCGGGTCGCAACACGGTCCTACAAGTGGTATCAGAGCTCAGGACGAGGAGTTCATACCATAGCAGCTTGATATTACCGGATTCTCTTCTTTCTACTCATTTCTTTTTATACTTTTCTGATCTGAACGAGTTCCAACGGTCGAAATGGTCTGATTTTCGAGTATATTGTGTAAAACTTAGTTTTAACAAAGCCTACAAAGATTCGGACTAAAATTCAGATTAAAACTTGTGAAAAATGGACTAAAACCTGATTTAGCTTGAAAGTGTTCGTACTTGAAGGTAGATTTCGCTTGAAAGTATAAGATTTAGCTTGAAAATCAGAAGATTTAGCTTGAAAATCAGAAGATTTCGCTTGAACATTACAAGCGAAATTGAGTTGTGAGATTTCGCTTGAATCTGTTGGATTTGAATTAAAGGATTTCGCTTGAAACAGTTGAAGCGAAATTCATTGGCTGTGGATTTCGCTTGAATCAGAACTGGTCTTAGATTTCGCTTGAAACAGTTGAAGCGAAATTGAATTGCTGGATTTCGCTTGAAACACTTGGATCAGATTTCGCTTGAGTTTATTTTTGAGATTTCGCTTGAATAGTTTAAAGTGTTGATTTCGCTTCAAACTATTCAGTTTCGCTTGAACTTGCTGATTTTTCAAAAACCTAAAATTTTTCTAAGTGTTTGCTGATTTTGCAGGAACATTCACGATGGATGATATTTTCATGAAACCGTTTAGCGACATGTACGCGTTTGCTGTAGATTCTAGAAACAATGATACTTCGTCAAGCAACGTGAATGATAACCCGCCAAAAGAGAAGAAAAAGGAAGCTTGGGAATCGGAAAGTGCTTTCGGAACGTTCAATAAACCTCCAAAGCTAATGGCTATTGAGGAATACAGTCGATGGTCAAGAAAGTTTGAAGACTGGTTGATGGCATTCGCATTTCCCAGTTGGAAGAGTTTGAAAAACGGTTATGAGCATGGAAAGAAATATGGTGAAACTTTAAGAGCAGCTGAGGAAATTAAATCGTTTGTAGCTGAACAAAAGTGTGTGGCATTGTTATTTCAGTCAGTCTGGGAAGACATTATTGCCTTGATCGACTATTCAAATGCAAAAGATCTTTGGGAAAAGTTAGAAAAGAAATGTATAGGTAGTGAAGAAATTAAGAAAAACAAAAAGAAACTTCTTAGAAAAGAGTTTGATCTGTTTGGATGTTTAAAGAATGAGTCAGTTTGTAAAATGATAGAAAGGTTTGGTCATCTAAAGCTGGAGTTAGTAAGACATGATATCGATATTCCTGAAGAAGATCTTATCGACAAATTGTTCGATTCGTTGCCTGACGAGATGGATTGGAGATATTATGCGCTGATGCTGAAGAATACTATCAAAGAACCAGAAAAGTTGACATTAGATTTGCTGATTGAGAAACTTGAGAGTCACGAGTTGGAGTTGAAGAAGACATACAAAGTCAATCACTCATCTTACCAGTAGAATTTGGATTTGTATTATCCAAAGAGCATGATGCCAAAAGCAACTTCTCCAAAAACTGCGTTTTCTGCTGAAAATGTGTCGACAGCTGGCAAAGAAAGTCAAAGTGGTCAAAGCAGTGGAAGTCACAGTGGTTATCACAGTGGATCTTCATCATCTGGAAATCATCCAGATGCAAAGAATCGTTTTCAATGTAACATCGCAATAGACTTGAAGAATGTTCAGAATTTTGATGAGGAGTCGGCCAAGCAGCAGATGATTTTCCTAGCATCGGTGTTGGAATCGTATGAAGGGCTAGTAGCTGGGAAGATAGGTAACACCAATCTGACGAAAGAAGATTATGATCAGATTGATCCGGAAGAAATGGAACTGATTGATATTCGTTGGGCTATGGCAAGTGCTGTTCGCCGAGCACAGCGTTTCATGGAAATTACCGGAAGAAAGACAATTGGTGGTGCATCTACCAAGCTGGGGTTCGATAAGTCTAAGGTGACATGCTTCAAGTGTAAGCAGAAAGGTCACTTCAAACGAGAATGCCGAAACGCTTATGCTGATGAGTCGGAGAATCCTTTCAGAGATGATTATTACAAGAAGGCAATCTATCATCAGAATAAATCCGAGCCGCCTAGATTGAAGCAGGTTGAAGACAACAGAGAGAAATCTAGAGCTCTTGCGGTGATTTATGATGATGAGGGTTATGACTGGAGTCAAGAGGTTCTACCAGAAGAAGATGCGGTTGGTTACGCATTCATGGCGAAAAATGACGATCCTATTCCGTGGAAAGACGATCGAACTGAAGAGCAAAAGTATAGATACAGAAAAATGATAGCTGAAAACAAAATCATTAGAATATCTCGTATCTTTCTGGAAGCAAGGAGAGCCAATAGATGGGATCCAGACAGAGAGTGTTATCTTGATGAATATGGAAATATTGCGATCGATGATAGTACGCTTGATATTGAAGCCATAATCCAGCAATACAAAGAAAATGATGAGTATTGGCAACACAAATGGTGGGGAACTCCAACTGAGAAAATGAAAGAAGAAGAGAAAGAGAGAAAGGAGAAAGAAGAGATCGAGAAAGCAAAGGAGATTGATACTGGAGTTATTGACACAACGCAGGAGTTGACTGCTGAAAATCTTGGAAGAATGGCTGACAAAGTGCTAGCTGCTAAGGCACTTGAGGTAGACTCTAACTCCGTGTCTGAGTCAAAAAGCCAGGTCAGTTCAGATGTGTCAACAAATGTGTCAGGTAAGAAAATCGATGGAAATGCAGATTGCAAAAATTGCAACAAAGAGTGCAAATTTTGTAGCACAGTCACGTATCTCAACGGGAAGAAAGTTGATGATCTGACAGCAAAGGTCAGAAGCGTTGAGAATCAGATTCTTGATCGTGACAAAACAGTTAAAGCTTCAACTGAACGGATAACAGAATTAACTAGACAAATTGAAAATGATAAAATTGATCATGACAAAATTAAACAAGAAAATGAAAAGTTGATTCTTGAAAACCGTCAGATTTCTGAAAAGTTTGAAAAACTCAAAAGCACAATGAAAGATTGTGATGATCGAAATGGTAAAACTTTTAAAGAAAATGAACATCTAAAAGCAGTGCTTAGAGTCAAATAAGAATCAATCAATCAAAAACTGGATGAAATCGCTAAATTGAAACTTAAAGTTCAAGAGGCTGTAATCGAAAATGAGCGAATCCAGTTGAAGCTTAACAGTTACAGCTCTGCAAGCTTTGTGTTGCAACATATTATTCCCAAACCCATTGGGAAAGACAAAGCGGGCGAAGATGTGTATTGTGATGGAACTGGGGTGGGGTTTCATCAAGTTCCACCACCTGTTCTTGATAACTACACGAAAAAGCAATCTGGGTTGGTTGAACTTAAGGAAGTAAAAGAAGTTAAACTTCCAGAAAACATTAATGTTACTTTTACATCATCTGATGATAGTGTTCAGACAGAGATTGTTAAGAGCACAGCTGAAAGTGTTTTGATGTCTGATTCAACTGAAGATGATGGGTGTTTCTTGGACAAATACATTCAGAAACCAAAGTCCAAAAACAACTTAAGTGATGAACCGGGTCTTGTGATGTACAAGATGGCTGGATCTGATAAGTTGTATTCGGATTCTGAGTTTCCCATTGAGAATGTTAATGTGAAAAAGTTGACAAATGTTTTCAAATTGGTTGAAGTTGAGTTGTCAGAAGTGAACAGTTTGAAACAAACAAAAAGGCAAATGAATTTTGAGAAAGATAAAGCTTACTACAAAAAGCCTGTTGTTCCACCACGGTTTTATAATAACAATCGAAACAATTGGTCGGGTGGTTATAGGGATGGTAAGAGTTATCAGAAAAGGAGTTTTCAAAACAAAAGGTTTGCTGAAAAGAAGGTGTTTGTGAACAGTTCAAGTTCACTTTCTGATGAGGAAAATGAAATTTTTTCAAAATCAAATAAAGAGTTCTTTGAGAAAAGAGCTTCACATTATCAGTCTGAAGGCACAAGTCGA
Source organism: Helianthus tuberosus (assembly GCA_030545235.1). Taxonomy (NCBI): domain Eukaryota; kingdom Viridiplantae; phylum Streptophyta; class Magnoliopsida; order Asterales; family Asteraceae; genus Helianthus; species Helianthus tuberosus. The sequence goes on from JARYGA010059832.1 coordinate 40,750, forward strand.
GGTGTTGATACTCGAACATGTTTTAGATGTAATCAAGTGGGTCACATTGCACGAAAGTGTACCAATGTGAAGCCTAAGACTGAAACTGTGAAGATTCAACAGAAGAAAGTTGATGTGAAGGGTAAAGCACCAATCGTTGTTGAGAAAAAGGGTGTGAAAAATAACAACATCAAAGTTAAAAATGAACCTGTAAAGAAAGTGGTAACTAAAAACGACAAGTTTTATAAACATGTTGCTTTATCTCAACAAGTTTGGAAACCAAAAACTGAAATGAAAATTTCAACTTCTGAAGTGAAAAAGGCTGAAGAATCAATTTCGGTTGATTATGATGCAAATTTTCCACCTTTGAAGGCTGAAAATTTCAAAATTCAAATTGCGAGAGTCAAGGTTACACCTAAGGCTGATGAGGCCTGGGTGGACACCATGTTTGAATAAGCAGTTTGAATTGCCGGTGCTTCCTGTATCGCGAAGCATGAATCGGCATCTTTATTGTAGTTGGTTAATTTGAAGTTTATTTTTGTGTAGGATCTTCCACAACTTGTATCCAGATGGATCATGGATAGTGGAGCATCTCGACATATGACAGGGAAGACTGCATTGCTGTATGATGTGAGAAATATTAATGGTGGTTACGTAGGATTTGCTGGTCATGAAGGTGGTCGAATTGTTGGTGAAGGAACGTTATCCAATGGGATTGTGACGTTTGAGAGAGTTAACTACATCACTGAGCTGGAGAACAATCTGCTTAGTATCTCGCAGATTTGTGACAATATGTATACTACTCACTTCACTGATAAAGAATGTTTGATTTTGAAACCTGGATTTGTTGTTCCTGAAGAATGGATTATCATGCGGGCACCTAGAGTGAATGATTTATATGTGTTAGATATGAGTGTAGCAACTACAACTACTGGTCAAACACATTGTTTTGTGTCTAGATCAACTGAGAAAGAATCAAGATTGTGGCACCGCAAGATGGGGCATATTCACCTAAGGAAGATGAATCACTTGGTGCACAATGATTTGGTATTGGGTGTTAATATCAAAGGTTTTCATCTGGAAGGGGAGTGCATTAGCTGCATCAAAGGCAAGCAGAAGAAAAAGTCACACCCTACAAAGCAAGTCAATTCAGTTTCAAGACCTCTGGAAAGACTTCACATGGATTTGTTTGGTCCGATGAATGTCAAAAGTATTACAGGAGATTACTATTGTTTGGTCGTTACTGATGATTATTCCAGATTTTCGTGGGTTTCTTTCTTGAAGACAAAAGATGAAACATTTGACAGTTTGATGGGGCTGTTCAGGAAGATTGAGAATTTGTACCAAAGGCGTATAAAGAGAATTCGAAGTGATAATGGTACTGAATTCAAGAACAGCAAGATGGAAGAATTTTGTGATGAAAGAGGTGTTTTGCATGAGTTTAGTGCTCCGTACACTCCGTAGCAGAATGGAGTCGCAGAACGCAAAAACCAGACACTAATCGAGACGGCTAGAACTATGCTCGCAGATTCAAAGTTACCAATTAATTTTTGGGCTGAAGCTGTTTCCGCCGCATGCTATACGCTCAACAGGGTTCTTACTGTCAAGAAGTTCAACAAAACATGTTTTGAGCTAATGAATAACCGCAAACCGAATTTGAAGTATCTAGAACCATTCGGGTCACCCTGTATGGTTATAGAGCCTCATGGAAAGTTTGGTCCGAAGAGCATTGAGGGAATTTTTGTTGGTTATGCAAATCCGATGAGACGTGTCTTCGTTCCAACTGAGAAGCGGATTATTGAAGCTGCAAATGTGGAATGTCAAGGTTATACTATGCCGCCACAGAATCCTGGAGATTCATGGCGTTATCATTATGACAAACTTTGGGATTCGTTTGACATGAGAGAAGAATCAGAGGATGATGAAGATTTCTTTGATGAGTTGGATATTTTGCGTGAATATGAGTCGCAGCTAAGGTTCCCAGCTGAGTATTCGAGGAAACCATGGGAAACTTCAAATGATGATGAAGCAGGTCTGAGTAATGCTGGTGAACATGATGATGTCCAACAGAATGAAGTTGCTCAGGATAATCAGTCGGCTCAGAATGATAATCTAGAAGCTGAAAACATGCCAGTTTTTTATCATGGTGATTCAGATTCTGAGGGGGAGCAAATTCAGATTTCAAGTCAAACAAACCAAGTTGGTGAACAAGATGCAGAACAGAATGTTACTAATCTGGAGGGAAATGTAGATGTTCCAAGTGAAGTGATGCCGCGAACTTTTTCATATCATCTAGAGGAGTTGATCATAGGAGAATTGCAGACAGGCGTTCGCACTCGAAATCAGATTGATAAAGGGCTTACATGTTTTCATACAAAAGTTGCTCCTTTGCAAACTGAATTCTCATTGAGTTGTTTTATATCGCAGGTTGAACCAAGAACTTACAAAGAGGCGCTTACTGAAGACTCTTGGGTCAATGCAATGTAGGAGGAACTTAGTCAATTCGAGAAATTGGGAGTGTGGAAGTTAGTTGATTTGCCGGATGGTCAGAGAAAGATTAACACCAAGTGGGTGTTCAAGTGCAAGAGGGACGATAGAGGAGTTATTGTAAGGAACAAAGCTCGACTCGTTGTTCAGGGATTTAGTCAACAGGAGGGGATTGATTTTACCGAAGTCTATGCTCATGTCGCACGACTAGAGGCAATCAGAATTTTCCTAGCATTTGCGTCTTGGAAGAACTTTAAAGTTTATCAGTTGGATGTTAAATCGGCGTTTCTTTACGGGAAGGTTAAAGAGGAGGTTTATGTCAGTCAGCCACCGGGCTTCACCGATCCAATCCACAAAAACAAGGTCTACTTATTGGACAAAGCGCTGTATGGTTTACACCAGGCCCCGAGAGCCTGGTACGAGACTTTGTCTCAACACCTACTAGCCAACATGTTCATTCGTGGAAAAGTGGATACCACTCTCTTCACTAAAAAGGTCGATGGTCATCTTCTGATAGTTCAGATTTATGTGGACGATATAATCTTTGGGTCGACAAATGAAAATCTATGCAAAGATTTTGAATCAGTGATGAAGCAAAAGTTTGAAATGTCATCAATGGGGGAGATGAAATTCTTTCTGGGTTTACAAGTTGAACAACTGCCTGAGGGAATTTTCATTCATCAGTCAAAGTATGTTCATGATATTCTAGAGAAATTTGGGATGTCAAGTTCTACTCCAGCTGCTATCCCACTTGCAACAAATCATGGGATTCACCCAGATCTCACCGGAGACAGGGCTGATGAAACGTTTTACCGTTCCATGATAGGTTCTTTAATGTACCTAACTGCTTCACGTCCTGATATCATGTACCCAACGTGCCTCGCAGCAAGATTTCAATCTAACCCGAGAGCATCGCATATGATCATTGTGAAGAGGATATTGCGCTACCTGAAAGGAACTCCTTCATTGGGATTGTGGTATCCTAGAAAAGGCGATTTTACGCTCGAAGGGTATTCCGATTTGGATTTCGGATGCTGCAAAGTTAATTCAAAATCAAAAACTGAAGGATGCCAGTTCTTTGGTCCTAGATTGGTTACCTGGCAGTGTAAGAAACAAACGTCTGTGGCGTTATCTACATGTGAAGCAGAGTATGTTTCTGCTAGCAGTTCCTGCTCTCAGATCTTGTGGATACAACAACAGATGCGCGACTACGGTTTGCAGTTTCTTAACACACCTCTTTTTGTTGATAATGAGGCCGCTATAAATATAACAAAGAATCCAGTACATCACGCTAAAACTAAACACATAGAAATTCGTCATTACTTTATTCGTGATTGTTTTGAGAAAAAGCTGATACGAATTGAGAAAATCCACACTGACAAACAGAAAGCTGATTTACATACCAAAGCTTTTGATAAAAATCGGTTTAAATATTTGTGAAAACTGAACGGTATGAAGCTTCTTTCAGTGTCGGATGGCATAATTGGCGTTGACGAGAGTACTGTTGCGGATGAAGATGAGAAACAATCTGCAATGGTTTGTCGATTTTTTACTTGTTTTGGTATTTAGGGGGAGTAGATATTTGTATATAGTTTATTTTCAAAAAAATACAAAAACAGTAAAAAATGCAAAAATATAAAAACATGATAAAATCTGAAAAAGAGCTTGTGTATATAGGGAAAATGATAGTACATCGGCTAGACGATTACAGTATGCTAAAGATTTGTAAAGTTTAATTGAGTTAAACAGTCTCACTGATGATGTGTCGATAGGTTTTCGCACATTTAGTAGATTTATTCGGGATATAAGCCTAAATTTCAAACTTGTGAAATTTGTGGGGAACACTACTTGGATATATAGGTAACCCCTGAAATCTCGTTTGAAAGGTCTCATAATCTGATATACTAGGTCTTTATACTCAATGATGCCTCGGGTATTATTCCGGGACTTCTGCTGAACGGTAGTTCTGACCTAGTCCTTGGCTAATACTTTCTGCAATGCTTGAAACATAGCATTAAACCCTCAACATGCCGATGAAACAATAAAATTGATAGTCACTGCTGTTGTAAGCAAAAAGATCCTCTAAAGGGGACATACCGTAAAGTCGAAACTGATATCTCTCTGCGTATACGGAAGTATCGACCTGAGATCCCTCGGCCCTCGTATACCTAATTTATATACAGATATCATTGTAGTATACTCACCTGTAAGACTGATTATTGGGATTCTGGATACGGGAGTATATTCAAGAGGTGGGACACATGAATAAGCTAAGTTCATAATTCATCTAAATCGTATCCTGAGTAAATTGAACTTTGTGTGAGAATTTAAGATGGATCAGTATATCGACAATCGAGGTGAATTGTTTAAGTCTGAATATGAAATGAAGCTTAACGGTACTTGTGATTTGTCTGAAAAGCTGATATGATTCCCTGACACGCTCGCCAAAAATATGTTTGTAAATAGTTTACTTTGTTTACTTTCTGCAATTTAAGTTTTCTGTATTTCATTTCTTAGTTTAGAACACTTTGATAAAATCCAAAAAGATTTTATTTCTGCTTTATTTTCCGACGAACCAAAGTGGAGAGTTGATTGTTGGATTCTCAGATGATTGAAGCAGATGCAGGAGATTTTGGACTGAAGAATGAGGAGAGCTTACTTTGATGAAGTTTGAATTGTTTGAAAAGTCAAAAACAAGTTCATTAATTTGATACTTGTTATTTTCAGAAAATGTTTGAAATTGTTGTTTTTAAAATCAGTTTGATTCGTCAAAAGATCAACTAAGGTCATTAATTTGGACTTGGTAGATTAATCATGTGATCAGGGTCATTAACTTGGACCTGAATACTTGAGTGGATTGTTAAAACTGATTGAGTTTGTGAGTTATTGTTGGAAAGATAGTTTGTAATGTTTGTTGGTTGAGTAACAGGATTGGACTTCATTATTCCCAACGGAAGCTAATTGTCAAAGCTTGAACCAGATATCTCAGATTCTAGTATATCGAGAGGGGGAGTCTGTGAAAGGGGGAGTCTGGATCAACAGTCAAAGGGGAGATTGAAGTTTAAGGTTTGAAGATAAAGATTGAAGAGAGTTTTTACAATGTTTGAAGAATGATAAAGACAAAGACTTGAAGCCAAAGACTTCATCAACATCCAAGGGGGAGTCTGTTGGTGCACTAAATGTCTGCTGATTACGTCTTAATCAAGTCTTGTGTCTAGATAGGTTGAATGAACACATAATAGGGTTTAATTTAGGGTTTTACTTGTTTATCTTGTAGATTTCGCTTGAAAGTGTTCTTGTGTGTTTCAAGCTAAATCAACATTGAAGATTTAGCTTGAACTGGTTCAAGGGAAATCAACAACAGAGATTTAGCTTGAACTGGTTCAAGCGAAATCATGATTTAGCTTGAACTGACTCAAGCGAAATCTTAGATCTATATATAGGTTGATGTGTGGTTCATTTGGGAGGGACTTGATCATTGCTTAGGTGTCGGAACTCTGTCAAATTGTATTCAAAAAGAAATAAAAGTGAAGAAAATTGAAAGGATAAGCTGTGTAACTTCGTGTATACTGATTCCGCCTTTATACATGAAGATGAACTTTCTCAACTGACTTTTCGGGTCGCAACACGGTCCAACATTTCGAGTAACAGTTATGGATGCACATATGCATATGTATTATTTCTTAGACAAATTCCGTATTATATTACCAGTAGTAAAAAAATGAACTTTCATTTACATTACAATCCGCACTACACTACTTTTTACATTACCAATATTAAGAATGCACATGTGCATCATTATTTATAACCATGATATAACGTGTTTTGGTACAAAATTTTGTGATTTTAAATGATTAAGTAGGCCCATAAGCATGTGTTTTACTTAGTTATATCTAGTGGTTGATGGTTTGATTATATTTGTTACTTTATGATGTAATATTTTGTTTGGAAGGTATAAAGGGTGTTGATGTACATGTAATTAGGGGTGTGCATGGGTCGGTTTGGTTCGGTTTTTTACTATTAACCATAACCATAACCGTTATTCGGTTATGGAGTTTTGGTAACCATAACCATAACCAAACTTCGGTTACGGTTAATCGGTTATGAAGTCGGTTATGGTTTGGTTTTGGTTAATTTTGGTTAAGTAACCAAGCAAGGTTTGAAATAAATAGGGCTGTGCAAGATTTGAACTTAGCTTGAGCCTATTTTATAAGATAATGGAGACTAAACTTTTTGGTTAAACTACCGATTTAGGGTTCTTTTTAGTAAGGTAATTCTCAAACAAAAAATTATGGCCATAACACCTTAGTTCTTTATCAAAATAAATGACGTGTACATCAAGACATTTTGTTACTAACATACTTTTATCTTAGTAAAAACCCTCTATATGGTTTTGTAAAACAAAAATCCATTATATAAAGTTAACATCACAAGTTCGGTTCGGTTCAGTTATATCGGTTAACCAAAGCTTGATAACCATAACCATAACCGATTGAGTGGTTATACAAAGTTTCATAACCATAACCATTGGTTATATTGGTTATCGGTTATTAGTGGTTCGGTTATGTCGGTTATGGTTCGGTTATGGTTATGGTGGTTAATTTGCTCACCCCTACATGTAATAAAGTGAAATATTGGTAATGCCAGTGGCGGAACTAGAAGAAAAATTCAGAGGTATCCTAAAACTTACTTTTTAGCATACATCAATAAAATAGAGATTTTCTTTACCATATATTCAAGGGCTATGATGGAACTGAAAATCTTAATCCTAAGGGTCACGGTGTAACTTATTTTAGTGTTCATTGGCGTATATCAACAAAAAATTTACCTACATAAAAATAAAATAAGAGACTTTATATTAAAGTGACATATTTGCAATCTTTTTATCATTTATACTTAACATTTTAACTCTCAGTAAACAAATTATATATATATATATATATATATATATATATATATATATATATAGGGGAGGGTTTAAATGAGAACGCTAAATATTGTGAGAACCGTGAGAACAAATGAAAAAATCACGAGAACTTGGTCAAAAACAATTCAAATTCAAATTTTTTTTCTACACTCATCATTATTATTCGAATACAATGTTAGAAATTTAATTTACACGTTTAAATTTACGTGAATTCGTAAAAAAAGAAAATTTACACATGTGTAAGTTTGCCATTTACACATGTGTAAATCTGTTATATTTACACATGTGTAAAAAATCTAAAAAGAGTGATTTTGAAAGGAGAAATTCTTTTTTTGATGTTATAAATTCTTTTTTTGATGTTGTATTTTGATTACAATGAGGTTTGTATTAAAAAAATTGGTTTTGATTGGTTTTTTCGTTTGTTCTCACGGTTCTCGCAATATTTAGCGTTCTCAAGATAACCCTCCCCTATATATATATATATATAACAATAAAAAGAAATTGTTTTTTTTTATTATTTATTGTTGTATAATAAATTTTCAATTAAAAAGTCAGATCAGATAACTTAATAAGTAAAAAACCCAGGTAACATTAAAGGTTACTATATGATTTTTGATGTTATCATCGTGTATTTTAAAATTTTCATATAAAAGTAAAAGATAAAAGGTTACTATATGATTTTTATGTTATCATCGGTTAAATATAAAATCTATACATATAAAAGTAAAAAAGTCAATTAGGAAAGCGCAAGAAAGAAGTCCCTCCACAACTCATGCGTACATGTGCAGTGCTTTATTTATCAATTGTCAAAAAATGCCCCTACTTAACCTAACAAAATTACAAAATACCCATCATCTTGTTCCTATTTATCTAATTGTCGTAGCAAAAATGATCCTCGCCGGAAAAAAATTCCGTTAACAAAGCAGCTTCGTCCTAGTTGTTTTTTGGCCGGAAAATTTTCCGGTGATGTAACTTCGCGCTGCTTTTCTTGCTGCAACTACTCTACACTACTGATAAGAAGTTGAGCCGTAGCACGTGCTACGGCTCGTTTAATGCTAGGTCCGCCCCTGGGTAATGGTATTGTATTATGGACGGTAGGGGGCAATGGTATTGTATTACGGATGGTAGGAGTTAATGGTAGTGTATTATGGATGGTATGATAGATGAAAGGAAAAATGTATTCAAAGTGGTGTACCAAAACACGTTATAACATGTTCATACATATAGATGCACATGTGCATTTCTAGTGTTGTTAATGTTATAACAAGTTCATACATATAGATGCACATGTGCATTTCTAATACTGTTAATGTAAAAAGTAGTGTATTATGAATGGTAGTTTAAATTAAAGTGCAATTTTCTGATATTAGTAATGTATTACGGAATTTATCAAAGAAACAATACATATGCACATGTGCATGGATAATTGTTACTCGAATTTTTTTTTTTGTTTTTTTCGTGACGAAATATAGCGATTTTTATAAAAAATAGAAAACAAAATTTTTGAGTGGTTTTTTGATTTTTTTAGGTATTTTTTGTTTGTGTTCACACTTGGTTCTCGCGGTTCTCGCAATAAAGAGTGGTTTCTAATGGACCCTTATCCTATATATATATATATATGGTGGACTTCCGCAAAAAAGTATATTTTTCCTACACAGTGAACAAAGTCATAAAATAAATAATTTCAGCCATAAAACACATTCAAAACCACAAATAAAAGAGTTAAGATCACTAAAACACAATATTCAAACCTTAACAGTCCATAAAAACTTCAAAAACACCATCATATAATTACAAACATAAAACACAACAAGATAATCAACATAAAACACACTAATGCTAGTTATTCGATAATCAAAACCTTATCATCCAAAACACAACACAAAACCCACAAATATGGCGTTTTATTAATCTTCACTTTGTTATTTGTGGGTTTTGAGTATGTTTTATTGTTGGCATTATGGTGCTTTATAACTTTTTACACTTTGTAGGAAAAATATACTTTGTAGCGAATTCCACCCTATATATATATATATATATATAGGGTAGGGTTCCAGCGTGAACAACCTTCCAAGAGTGAACTGCGTGAACAGATATGGACCCTTGATTACCTTTTTAGTTGTTAAGGGTATGATTGTATTTATATAAAAAATAGATTTAAATCCTTATTTTAATAATTGAATTAAGTTACATCTTTCCTAATTTAAATTCATTATCCACATTATGTTTATTTATTAATAAGATAATTATCAAAACAAACAACAAATCACCAGATTTCAATTTTAATTTTTATTTCAGATTTCATCACCAGAATTCAAATTTTGATTTTTAAGATCCACGTAACCTTCATATTTCAACGGTATACACATGTGTACTTGGATATAAATAGAACAGTACACATGTGTACTCAGCATCGTACATATGTGTACAGTAATTCACAGGTGTACATCAACATTCAATACAAAAAAAATCCTGTGATATCACAAAAAAAGACGATATACACATGTGTACATCGCATTAAAAAGAGGGCAAAATCAGAATACACATGTGTAAATCGCATTTAAACAAATAATTATTTTAATAATTGAATTAAGTTACATCTTTCCTAATCCTTGATTTGATTTGTGAGAGATTTATGCAATCAATTTAAGAGGATAATTGATTACTTAATTTGCGAAAGATTTATGCAATCAATTTAAGATTGAAATTACACATATACCCTTTTTGTATTTAATTAAATGAAAAAAATTAACCAAATAATTACCATCATGCCACTCACTTTAATCTCAAGATCATAAAAATCAAGGGCCCAGATCAGTTCATGCAGTTCACTCTTGGGATTTTGTTCACGTTTGAACCTAATCCTATATATATACATATATATATATATACATATATATATATATATAGATAGATATATATATATATATATATATATGTGTGTGTGTGTGTGTGTATGTATAGATTAATGTCATGGAGGTTTGTTTGTAGATTGTTCCACCTGTGGTACTACCCACAACTTAATATTGAGATTCTTGGCAAGGGTTTGGTGACTTGGTCCCTCACTTGTTCTTTTGCTAACATACCATCCTTGATTGCATTCTCATAGGGGCTCAAGGAGGTTGTAACCAATGAAATGTCCAAAGGTGAATTCATCTCTTGATATAAGCAAATATTTTTTAGAGATGAAACCTCATACAAGTGATTCAACTCCTGAATAAACAAGATGACTATATTCTTGTTCTTCATAAAGTGGTGTTTGTGATTCAACATTGTTTGTTTTTTAGAGAAAGAGAGAGTGTGTATGTTTTGGGTTGTTGGTGGTGGGTGGTGGTGATGGTGTGGGAGTATAGGTGGTTTTGGATGGTATGTTTAGAGAGAGAAAAACGGTGGCGGTGGTGGCTGTAAATGGTGGTGGGGTTGGTTGAAGAGAGATGGGTTTATGTTTTTTTTATATATATTGTATAATTTTCTAAATTGTTTAAATTTAATTTAGATAAATAAATGAATAAAATTACCAATCTACCCTCATGTGCAAACCACATGCCATATTTAACTGAAAATTTTAATCAGGTTATGGCAAAAGGGCGTATAGTGTAATGAGTTTTACAAATAAACGATTGTGAGTGTAATTATTGAAGTTAAATACCATCCATTGCAATCTAATACAAACATAAAGGACAAAAACTATACAACAACAACAACCATGCCTAGTAAAATCCCACATATAGCTAAGCTATTAGTAGGGTCTGGGGGGTAGGATGTAGGCACACCTTACCTCTACCCCCGGGGATAGAGATGCATCTTCCAGCAAGACCCTCAGCTCCAAAACACCTAATAAAACAATAAATAACACATGAGGTGTGTCCGTACATATATTAAACTACCAATATAACATGAGTGGTGACAGAGTACATGGTAAACAAGACGAATATAACATCACAACAACCTATAAACATAGATACAAGATAACAAACACATGTAAGTTCCACCTAACGCATAAGCTTATCTACGAAAATACACCACACATAAGACACAGTTTGTACCCTCCCCTAGAAATCCCTAATCTTATTCATACGTCTCCACGAACTCCAATCATGGACCATGTTCTCAGAGAGGTGCAATTCTCATAAATCCTGCCTGATTCGCTCATCCCAAGTAAATTTGGGTCTGCCTCTACTCCTCCCCTTTATAGTGAGAGTTTCAACCACCCTTACCGGCTCTATCGTCTGCCTCCTCTTCACATGCCCAAACCATCTCAATCTTCCCTCCTTCATCTTATCTTATATACTACCTACTCCTAACCTCTCCCTAAAAACCTCATTTTTTATCATGTCTAACCTTGTATGCCCACACATCCTTCGTAGCATTCTTATCTCTGCTACCTCCATCTTGCGTGCTTGCACTTTTTTAATGGCCTAACAGTCAGACCTGTATAACATAGCAGGTCTAGTTGTAATCCAATAAAATTTTCCCTCCAACTTAGTTGGAAACCTCCTATCACATAAAACCCTAGTGGCAGCTCTCCACCTACATCATCCAACCTGGATGCGGTGGGAAATGTCACTATCTATCTCCCCATTCTTTTGAAAAAAAGATCCTAAATTGACAATACAAGTACTCGCTCTTGGATCCCTTAATCCTTAAACCTCTACCCGCTAAAGCTACTCGCCACTCTTCTAACCTCGCAATCACGCTTTGTTTATTATCCGGGACTAATACAATATCATCCGCATAAAGCAAGCACCATGGAACAACCTCCTGAATTAACTTTGTCAACTCATCTTGGATAACCACAAACAAAAAAAGGGCTCAAGGCAGACCCTTGGTGGAGTCCTACCTCCACATGTATAGGCGCTCGAACACTAGTCTCAGTCGTAACATACATATCCCTGATTAAGTCTATATACTTCCTAGAAACCCCTCTACTCTCCAAACTATCCCAAATCAGTATGCATGGCACATTGTCTTTGGCCTTTTCAAGATCAATGAACACCATATGTAGATCATGTTTCTTCTCCTTATTCTTCTCCATCAATGTCCTTGAAATATGTATTGCTTCTGTAGTCGATCACCCTGGCATGAATCTAAATTGGTTTACCGTAACCTAAGTTTCTCTTCTGAGTCTAGTCTCGATTACTCTCTCCCATAATTTCACAGTGTATCCTAGTAACTTAATCCCTCTGTAATTCCCACAACATTGGGCGTAATCTTTGTTCTTATATAAAGGTACTACTACACTATTCCTCCATTGATCTTGCATTCTTCCAGATTTGAAAATAAGATTAAATAAAGTAGTTAGCCATTTAACTCCTTTTTTCTCTCAAGCACTTCCATACCTCAATCGGTATGTTGTCTGACCTAACTGCCTTAGCCCTTCCTATCTTTCTAAGGGATATTCTCACCTCTTCGCATGTGATACGTCGACGGTAACAGTATTCCGTTGTCACCTTTGAGTAGGTGAATTTTCATTTTCTTGTTGGTAGCTCCTCCCAATGCTTTCTGTCTCATCTTAATGTTGTGTTCTTTGACCAAAATGCATCTGTCTTCTCCCTTTATAATCTAAAATTAACGAACGATGCACCTGTGGCTGACAACGGGAGAGTTAGTCAGCGTCACTACTGTAAAAATGTTGGTTTTGGTCTTCCGACAAGAAGTGGTTGCCGGCCAATAAATCGATCAACCAAAGTGTAGAAAAACACCTGAAAAAGATGGTCGCCGGAGTTGGTTGATCTTCTCCCTCGAGCAGATATACACCTACAACCAAAACATACATGAAGAAAGATACCCCAAAAAAGATGGTGGTTGCTGGCCGGCGTCTGTGTTTAGGAGTATGAAAATAGGCAAGAGTTAGGTTATTACACAGAGGGCGCGAGGGGGAGATGTTACGGTGGTTCCGGCCGGCCAACGGATGTGGGTTGGTCTGTAGCGAGGTCGAGAGTAGGAAACGGGGATGATAGAGAGAAGCTAGAGAGAGTGTGCGAGAGAGAGAGAGAGAGAACGAGAAGAGAGTGGAGGTGTGGTGACCAGCTAGAGATTGGAGGCGGTGAAGTTGGGCTATCGGCCAATGATTGGGTTATTACCGTTCTACAATAATGAAAAGTGAGCAGAGAAAAAGTCACCAAGGACGAAAACTGTAATTTAGTCATATCTTTTTTTGTCCACACCGAGTGTATTCCAAGAACAAAAACATTTTTTATAGATACCATTTCAAATCAAATACATTATTAAGCAAATTAAAATTCATTTAAACTATATAATTGTGTAAGAAAATAGAAACAACGTACAAACAAAATAAATATGTTTTTTAAATAAATATATTACTTATTTTTGTTATTTTATTAATTTTCTATGTTTAAAATTAAAAACAGGATGCGCAAGTTATTATACATTTCATGTACCAAGTCTCTAAATTAATAAATTAAATTTGAGAAAAAATAATAGTAATAACCTTACTTTGTGCCTTACTATTTTCAAATGGATAAATCCCTTGGAGCTCCCACAATATGTTGAAATAAACTCTGCTCGGATCTATGCAATATGTTTCGAACGAGTGAAGCAAATTTTTCCACATTGTGGGTATCGTCCGCCGATGGAGTTCAAAAGAGAAGTCGGGAACTCCAGACATGTTGGTGGGCCCCCGATTCAATCCAACGGCTATATCACCCCCTCCCCTCACAATGACTATTTTCAAATGGATAAATCCCTTGGAGTTCAAAAGACATGTTGTGATCTTTTCATTCGAACCGTAAAGGATTTTTTAGATATTTACAAATATTTGGCACAGAGAATAGATGCGAGGGTCTTTCACCTACCTAAAAATGTACATTTGCCTTATGCCAGTTGGCATACGATTTTGCAAGTGACACAACAGATGAATACATACGTATCGGTGAAACTACGACCAACATGTCGCTACGATATTTTTGCAAGTATGTTATTGAAATTTATTCCAAACACTATCTTAGATAGCCTAATGAAAGTGACTTCCAACGGTTACTGGAGTCGAATTCATAAATCCATGGTTTCCTAGAATGCTAAGAGGCATTGATTGCATGCGTTGGCCATGAAAATATTGTGCTGTTGCGTGGAAAGGGCAATATACCCGAGGTGATCAAGGATGTCCCACCATAAAGTTTGAGCCGGTTGCATCTTATGACTTTTGGATTTGGCATGGCTTTTTTGAAGTTGTTTGTTCGAACAATAATACTAACATCCAAAATTAGTCACCAATATTCAACAACATAATAAATAGTTTTGCACCTCCGTGCAATTTTATGGTGAACAAGGCACAGTATAACAAAGGATACTATCTTGCAAATGAAATAAATCTGAAATAGGCCATGATTGTAAAAAGTTTCTCCTATCCACAAAGCCCGAAGATGCTCGTGTTAAAAAAACCGTCATAAGTCAGAAAGAAACAATGTCAAGCGCGCCTTCGGTGTCCTCGAAGCCCGATGGCACATCCTACAAGGCCCAACAAGGTTGTGGGCCACAAAAATAATATTTAATATAATGTATGCATGCATTAAACTACATAACATGATAATAAAAGACGAATGACACACTATAAGCGAGTTGTTCGATGATGAGGACGATGAAGTACCACCAACAAACCATGGAGCTACATGTAATCTTACCGAATGTTTGAAAAAGTTCAAGGATTTACATGACATAAAAACTCATCATACACTTCGATACAATCTAGTCGAAGAGTTGTGGTGAATCAAGATCAAGTATAGCTTTATGTGTTACTTTTAATTTTATTTATGTGATGTTTTTATATTTATTTACTAGACGTATTATTAATGTTTCATTTTGGTATAATAAATTTAATTTAATCTTTATTAAAAATATTTAATATAGAAGTAAATTGATATATATATATATATATATATATATATATATATATATATATATATATATAGGATTAGGTTCAAACGTGAACAAAATCCCAAGAGTGAACTGCGTGAACTGATCTGGGCCCTTGATTTTTATGATCTTGAGATTAAAGTGAGTGACATGATGGTAATTATTTGGTTAATTTTTTTCATTTAATTAAATACAAAAAGGGTATATGTGTAATTTCAATCTTAAATTGATTGCATAAATCTCTCACAAATCAAGTAATCAATTATCCTCTTAAATTGATTGCATAAATCTCTCACAAATCAAATCAAGGATTATGAAAGATGTAACTTAATTCAATTATTAAAATAATTATTTGTTTAAATGCGATGTACACATGTGTATTCTGATTTTGCACTCTTTTTAATGCGATGTACACATGTGTATATCGTCTGTTTTTGTGATATCTCAGAATTTTTTTTTGTATTGAATGTTGATATACACCTGTGAATTACTGTACACATATGTACGATGCTGAGTACACATGTGTACTGTTCTATTTATATCCAAGTACACATGTGTATACCGTTGAAATATGAAGGTTACGTGGATCTTAAAAATCAAAATTTGAATTCTGGTGATGAAATCTTAAATAAAAATTAAAATTGAAATCTGGTGATTTGTTATTTGTTTTGATAATTATCTTATTAATAAATAAACATAATGTGGATAATGAATTTAAATTAGGAAAGATGTAACTTAATTCAATTATTAAAATAATGATTTAAATCTAATTTTTTATATAATTACAATCATACCCTTAACAACTAAAAAGGAAATCAAGGGTCCATATATGTTCACGCAGTTCACTCTTGGGAGGTTGTTCACGCTGGAACCCTACCCTATATATATATATATATATATATATATATATATATATGTATTATTATATATATAGGGTATGGTTCTAGAGTGAACACTAGGTTGAGAAGAACTATGTGAACTAATTTGGGCCATTGGATTACATTATCTAGAGATTTTTAAACAATGTCAAGATTGTAATTATAATGTTATTACTTCCCTTTAAAATAATTGATAGAATTGAATTTTCATCTTTTGTAAATTGCATTTAATAAACAATATAATCAAAATCCCCTGAAATCTCGCTAGTTTCCGTATATACAAGATACACAATTATTAGTGTATACACATGTGTACAGTCTCGCTAGTACCAGTTTATACAAAATACACAAATGTTAGTTTATACACATGTGTACAGTCTCGCTAACTATCATTTTATACAAGATACACAACTATTAATTTATACACGTGTGTACATACTTTTATACATCTGTGTATTATATTTAGAAGTGGTTACATATGTGTATATTAACAACATATAGTATATTATCCATGCACACGAGTAGATTCATATAAAAATTATGAAATTAATGAAAACGAAACAACGAACATAATATGTATGCACATATACACAGATTTGTATGAAATTGTAAAAGAAACTAGAACCAAACAAGTTACATGTATGTATAAACGTAATATACGCATATGTATATAAATAATTATATAATTAAAACAACAATGTAAATATGTGTATCGATTGAAATATATTTGTATCTTCACGTGATACTCAAGATACATATGTGTGTAAAGTGAGATATATTTATGTATCAAAGTGATACCTAGTTTTCTTAATTGATTATTGATGCGTGCAATATGCAACATATAAATTACATCAAATGAGGCATAAAACCAACTCTTTTTAGTACTAATGTTGGAAAATTGGTGTTTCTTTCTTCCTTTTGAATTTACAGGACCAAACGTGCTTAAACGAACAAAAGGATCAAATAAGTAGCCAAAACCAACATAAATACAAAAACAAGGAATAAACGTGACATGCCCGACCCCTCGGTAGCATCCCCAAAAGCAAACCGAGGAAACAGAAGACTGATCACGAGGTCGTGCCAAGTGAACACGGGGCGTGGTCAGACACCTGCACAAAAGACAAACCTATAGAAGCTTTCACGCCCACCACGGGGGTGTGCCCAGCTCAACACGGGGCGTGCTCAACGCAAAAATACGTAGAATCTTGATAGTACAGATAAGAGTTAACCACGAGTTCGTGCCCAGGAGACACGTGGCCGTGTAGGCCCCCCTACTGACACTTGCAATTAATGAAGGAAGATAAAAGACTGGCTACGAGGCGTGCCCAACGGGCACGGGGCCATGGCCAGAGTTCTTTGCAGGCTATAAATAGGGGTGCTTGGTTCACTTGAAAGGCATCCCTTGGCAAACCACTACTCTCCCACTTTGCCACCACTCCACCACCACTACAACACCAACACCCACCACCATCATCCACCATCCATCTTTAGAGTGTGTAGTAGTCTCGGGATCATAGATTGATTGTAAGGGTTCTTGCCAATCAAATGCCATGTTTGGTTAAGCCTCTTACATCACTTGGTGAAGAAAAGTCTTCATTGTATTACTTTTGATTTTTAATCTTTTGACATTTTTTATTTGGGTTTGTATTAATGACTTTAATAACTAGTTTCTTATGTTGAAGGTGAATTTTTCTTATCATTTTTCCGTGGTGTCTTGAGGTTACTTTATTGTCTATATAAAGTAAAAGATTGCATTATACATATCTTTACGGTCTATATAAAGGCATGTTGACTACCTGGCCGGGGGTTCGGGGAATGGTTTTGTAAGGTTCTTGCCTTGTTCAGTGTTGCAACCCCCGACCCATACCCCAGGAGTGGGTGCCGCGAGATCCAGATCAGTGGTATCGGTGTTTATTAATTTGGCAGCGAAATACATCAGGACTGTAGTTAGAAAACATGTTTATCAGAGTAACACCATACTTTTATATTAATAAATGGGATAAAACCCAAGTTCATCAATTAATACATTTTGTAGGGATAAACCCTGATTATTGAAAATAACAACTCCTTTTTTATTTAGGTAACTTTTATAGCCATTTTTCTAAGCCTTCAGTGCTCTCCAGCTAGCTTCTATTGGCTTTCACATTTTGTTACCTGAAATGCGTTTTAAAAACATTTTATCAGCAAGAAATACTGCCGGTGCATCTCAGTTTAATCAAAACAGTTTTATCACTGTTACAGTATTGAGGGCATCCACAATTACATTTGCTTATATCTATCCAATCACCCCTTTCCTGGTATTGTCTTTCCTGAGTGGTTGGTCATGCTACTATTCCAATAGTAACGGGTTTCAAGTAATGTATACAAAACCCCAATGTACCGGTAGTAATTGTAGAATCACAAATACTCAATTACTGCTTAAGTGTAATTTAAAGCATTTGAGGTTTTGGTACAACATTTTGACTCACAAAAGTATATTACAAAAAGGTGACAAAAAGAGAATGTACTCACATTGTTTACTTAGGTAATACTAAGGCTTCCTGTTGTATCTCCTGGTTATTATCTATTAAAATTAAACAATGCACACGTGTTAGTAAAATAACCCAAATCACATTAACCGTACAGATCGAGACAGAAATCCAATGAATGAGTCAGGCAGAGCCTTGACATGCATTATGGAATCCTAGATCAATCGGGTGTAACAAGAGACAAAAATTTAACGACGGAGTCGGGCAGAGCCCTGACATGAGTTACGGAGCCCTAAATCGATCGTGTAGGGTAACAACAGGGTTATAATAATTACAATGAGGTAGAGCTTCGCTTAATAGTGGATATTATTCCCAGGTATAATAATTGCCTACAGAATATTGAGAGAGAATTTTGATTTCTGAACATTGAAAAAATGAACTGATCGACCACTATTTATAGGCGGATCTAAGGCGGCTCGCGGCCCGCGTAAATCTTAGTTAACTCTCTCGCGGTGTGACAACCGGTGATTTATGTCTCTAATTACGCAATTAACAGATGATTAAAACGACGATAAACAGTGTTTATGACGCAAGTTAACTTAATCAGGTCTCTGGAGTGCCCAAGAACGTTTACTCGACTATACAGTGCGCATATGGTGGTTTACAGAGAAACCTGCTGAATATTTCGCGACAAGAACTGATGTCGTACAAGATACTGACAACGCCGACAAATATTAAATTTTTATGATATATTCTGGCTTCGCAATTAAATTTTAGCAATCGTAGTTGAAACCGGCTCGAAGAACGAATTAAAGACGACAACGATGTAATTTTTCGCGATTATTACCGCTATCGACGCACGGACGCGACTACGACGGATACCGACATTATTTTTACACATATTTAACCCTGAAATACTATTTTACTAGGCCACGGTGATTTCGGTTTTAAAAAAGTATCTCGTAGGAATTACGGGCCACTTACACATGAGATGGGCTTGAGGGCCCTGGGCCCAAGCCCAAAACCCACAAGCCTAAACCTGCACATAATGCAAAATCTTATCAAGATTCTATAAAATCTGACTAAGATTCACAAATCTTAGTAAATCTATATAAAATCTTTATAAAATCCTTTCAAGATTTCAACAAGATCTTTAGAGATCTCAAACATGCCTATAAAATACCCTCACCTCCTTGTCTACACCCACACCCTCACTTGTGTGCAACTAAATTAAACACTCAATGAAGTCTGCCTCTCTCTCTCGATTTCAAATAGGCAGAAAACATAATCTTCCACTCTCCTTTCCTTGCTCATAATACACACACATGAACACAACACCAAACAAAACCTCATCTTCTAAAATTTCTCTCTAATATACACACACAAAGGTCGATCAGAACCTTACCTTTTCCAATTGGAACACACCCACTCACAACAGACCACAGCCGCAACATACTCACCTGTCTCCTCTCCCTCTCCGGCGACCGGAGGAGTTCCGGTGACTGCTACAACTCCGACAAACACCCCCCTGATCCTGTTTATCCGACACACAGCCCCCCCCTTCTTGATGACTGCTGTGGCGGTGTGAGGTCTTGACGACGAGAAATGAGAAAGAAAGTAGGGTGGTGGCAGCGGCGGCGGCGACGGCAGCGCCGCCGTGAGTGGCGGTGACAGTGGACGACGGTGACGGCAAGCCGCGGTGGAGGTGCAGGATGTTGTCGCTCAGTCTTGGTTCAACTCAGTCGGGTAATTCCTGTTCCAGTTCAGATTTGGTCTGTTTCGGGCTCGGGTTTGAGTATGGTTTGGGTCACGGCCGCGGTTCGGGTGATGTTCGGGCTCACGGTTCAGACTTGATGGTTTGGTTGTTCGGGTTATATTACTGCTCGGGTCTCGGTTCGGGTCAAGCAGCTTAGTCAGACTCAGTTTCGGGTTCGGGTTGGCTCGGTCAAACCCGAGTCAACTTGGTCAACTCAGTCCGCGGTTCGACGCGAGAGATTTGGTAAAGATTAACGACGTGTTTAATACTTACGTTATATTTTTAGTTTTAATACTTACGTGTGAAACGAGCTCGAAACGATTAACTATTAGTTCATATCTTAAATTATTCGTCAAGATTTATACGAATATTGATTACATTGTTTGAATATTGATTGATTTTGAAAAATAACGACAACTTGCGTTGTCAAGGGCGTCCAAAAACAGAGGGAACTCTGCCCGCTTTTCGAGAAAATCCGTAATATACAATGCGTTTTATCATAAAATAAAACTTTTGGATTCTAATATTGTGTTATAAAATTTCGTACAACGACACTTTATAACTTACAAAAACGACGATGAAGCAAACTATTATACAAAATAAATATAGTAGTTATTATATTTAAACTCGAATCTTTTTAAAAATAAATATATTTTATATATTTATTTCAAATATCGTACAACACGAATTCTTTTATAACAATAGATATATTTTATATATATTTATTTCAAACGTCAAGCGACTCATATTCGTTTGTGAAAATAAATATAGTATATATTTATTTTAAACATGCAACAACTCGATGATACTTTCGCAAAATAAATATAACTTTTTATATTTATTACAAACGCCGAAACGGTGTGTACGTATATTATGGAAAATATATCCTTGACACAATATATATAATACAAGTTTATTATATATTACTTTCGTGCGAATATTCCTATATACACAAACGACTTCTCGGGGCGACAAAGTATAACT
>JARYGA010059832.1:62300-209932 GCA_030545235.1 Helianthus tuberosus
CGCACGTTATATTAAAAAAAAAAAAAAATCGGATGTTACAGAAAAAATGAAAATCACATGTACGTAAAACAACTACAAATCACATGTTAAAAAAAAATATACAAATCGCATGTATATAAAAAACTACAAATCACGTGTATATAAAAAGTTGAAAGTCGGATGTTATAAACCAAATTCGTATGTTGATACTGAATCGCGTACGCAGCGTACGTTAAGGAATTTTGTAAAATAACCGGCCTCTAATAATATACTGTAAATAAGATTATTTGATTTTTTACAAGAAAAGTTAGAAACTGATATCCAAATATTATATTTAGCAAAAAATAGTAATTAATGTATATTTATATATTATAATTTGCCCCGATTATTGGAATTTTGTTAAAAAAAAATATTATAATCTGATAAATATACGTCAGGTGTGAGCAAAGCAAACCATCGACGATTTTTGAGACTTGTATATGACGTGCATGGGTCGATAATCTATATAAACCACAAAACCAAAATGCCATCACGAAGTCAATTACCATCTGAATTCAATTTGACCCACGTTTATTCAAACCAAATTAAATAAAGGCCTAATAAAAGACCTTTAGAACTTTCTGGCCTTTCCGCCAGCCACTGTCACATTCGTTTGATTCTTGACTAATCCCCCCTCCTTTATAACATGTACATGCATGCATGGGCGTTTAATTCCAATTGTTGTATCAATAACTATTATTTCATGGATCATGACGATGACGGAGGAGGTTCCAAGGACCACAAAAAGGATGGTCGAGAAGTGATCAAATACCGCGGTGTTAGGAGGCGGCCATGGGGGAAGTTTGCTGCGGAGATTCGTGACATTGATAGAAACGGTAAAAGGGTTTGGCTAGGGACATTTGAAACGGCAGAGGAGGCAGCTAGAGCTTACGATAGAGCCGCCTACCAAATGAGAGGCCACATGGCCGTTCTTAATTTTCCTGCTGAATACCCACCAACGTTTTCTGCAGCTGCTTATAATGCTTCAAACACGGCTGCCATGTCACGGGAAGGAGAGTCTTCTTCTAGCCGTAATAATGTGCAAGGAAGAGAAGTGTTCGAAATCGAGTACTATGATGATAAGTTGTTAGAGGAACTTCTTGATTACAAATAAAAATTGTTAAGAAGGTATAATGTTTCTGTTTTTAGTCAACAATAGTTTAAAGATATTGTTATATACAAAACACACCTTCCTTAGGTGTCCAAGTGGTTACAATTTTCAGTAGCCTTTAGTAGCACATATATAGTAGGTCAAACCTACAAAAGACTTGATTGCAGCTAAATAATTATATAGAAAATACATTTGCTTTGTGTATGCAAGTAGTTTCTAGTTCAACAGGTTTAGTTACAAATGACCTTTGTTTTACGTTTTAGCTGGCTGCAAAATACATGATCAGACTGTGTACGCTTGGCGAAGTTCAAAAGCGTTACATTCCCAAACGACAGAAGTAAAACAGGTACTAAAACCAACCCTAATATGTGTATCTAACTAAAAATAAAGCTAAAACTAACCTGAAACAAAGAAGATTAGAAGGACAAAGCAAAGGAAAAGAAAAATCAATGGAGATTAAGCCAATTCTGAGACACAGGTCGCATCCACGTATGCGAAAGAAACATCAAAACAGGATAACCATTTTTTTTTATAAAAGGGCAGGGTCATGGTTTGAATATGAGGCAAAACACAGATTAATTAAGGACAAAAACGTTATTATTTTAAAAGCATCTTAAAACGTGGAGACAAAAAAAAAAAAAAAATAGCCAATTAATTGCCAACCACTATTCCCGGCCAAGAGGCTTGTATGTATATATTAATAATAATAATAATACTAGTATTAAGCTCCTGCATTGCAGCGGTTGTCATAAAACTGTGTTAAGTACGTAGTAGCAATACTATACAATTGTGAGCGACCACCAACACCAGAAAAACTCGTAAAAACAAAATAAATAAAAACGGGAAAAAAACAATGCCGAGCGAAAAGCAGACGTAAAATCATTGCTGAGAAATTAAACCGAAACGTAAAACATAGAGAAAATAAGTAAGTTCATCCAGGACCCGCGTGTTGGACGAACTTGTCTAACGCAGAAAAATAGATGTGACGAGACGGGCCAATCAAACGGGAAAAAAATATAAGAAAAAATGATGAACCCCACACGTACGTTGCGGTGCGTTAACTCACAAAATTTAGAACGAAACGAAAAACTTGGGAAAGATGAAAAGTATGGTGGACCAAAATTGAAAATAAAAAAAGAGTTGGGATTAAATTGCAAAAGATGAAAAACTTTGTGTTAAAAGTAAAAAAAACAAAGTGTGTAAATTGCAAAATTAAAGTTATTTATTAATTTTAGAAAAAAATAAAGATGAAAATAAGTTATATCTATATATTGGTTATTAACTAATATTAATATTAAAAGAAATTTATTAAACAAATATATATAAAATTTATGAGATTGAAGGAGAGAATGTCATTTGGCATTATTTAAAGTCTTTTATTATAAGTTAGATTAGATTAATATTAATATATTAATATTAATTGGAATGTAATATCTAGGTAAGTTTGTGAGTAAAATCCTGTTAACCATGCATTGTGAATTTGTGATGGACGTTTAATTTATCTTGGTATAATGGAGTGGCATAAATAACTATGTTATTACTACAAAACTGATTTTTAGACGGGGTGAAATGGGTTTTAAGATGGTGTTTTCAACACCGTCTTAAACCCCACTGGTTTAAAATCAACTCTTATTAGACGGTGTTCAATTTGAACACCGGCTTAAAATCAACTGGTATTAGACGGTGTTCTATTTGAACACCGGCTTAAACTTTGTGAACCCCGTCTTTTAATATCAAAACATTTATAGGTGAACCCCGTCTTTTAATACCATTTTAACACCGTCTTATAATGTGCTGAAAAAAAAATACATTTACTGAATACGTATTTCCCAAAAATACATTTGCTGGAAAAAAAATACATCAACCAATGGAACATTTTCAAATCAAACCAAAACAATACACATTCAAATCCAAAATAAACCCGTAGACATCCAATTCGGAAATAAACCCGTCAAATTACAATCATTTGTGAATACATAACAAACTACACATAAGTTAAACTAACGGAATACCTAACTCGCTAAAAAACTTCGGCATCAACGTCATCAACAAAACATCTATTTCATTATCCGTAGCCTCTCTCGTGTCGTGCCACATCTAAAATAAAAGTAGATAGAAATAGTTATTATAAATATTATAGAATAAATCTAAAGGCAAAGAGAAAAACCGATAACAACATCGGCAATAAAGCTATGTATATATTTACATGTTATATACATCTAAACCTTCTAAGTTTAAAAAAAAAATAAACAGTTAAGTAACAAATTGATAAACAAGTATATTTTACTTACTTCATCGGGAAATTGGTTTTGATACAAATTGACAAAGTCAAACATATGTTGGAGAACCATGTAGCCACATTCCCATCCACCCTTTTGTTGCTTACACTGTAATAAATTAACAAATTATTATTTAAAAGTAACGAAATTCAAAAAAATATACATAAACATAATGATATTCACATCCAAAAAAAAATATAAAAAAAGATATACCTTTTCTAGAAGATTAGTTTGAAGAAAAAACATGATTTATAAAACCATATCACACAAAATATCAGTTTTCACAATATAAGTGCTTTGTTCACCTTCAAGTTATGTTCTGCAAATTTAAATCTATAGCTTTCTCTTGGTATATCTACAGCGTGTTGAGTAGAAGATATAGTTGCATTAGAGTCCCTGATCCATTTTTCTTGACTACTCTTATTTCTCCACCCATCTTGTTAACCTGTTAGCATAATTATACATCTTTGTTACATTTTATAAAAGATTTAAACCCAAAACAAATATGTTTAACCATGTATTAACTGGTTAGAATGATCGTGTTTCTCACCAGGGTTCTAACAATGCATAACCCAAGACCAGTTCCACCATGCCTGAAATTATAAACCCGATTCGTAAATCTATCTAGTTCAAAATGTGGATCGTTTAATAAAGACGTGCTTAATTGCTTACAGTCTAGTTGTTGAGGGGTCTGCTTGTTCGAAGCTTTCAAATACTGATTCCCATTTGCTCGGGTCGATTCCTATACGACAATAAAGATCTATTTCATTATCCGTAGCCACTCTCGTGTCGTGCCACATCTAAAATAAAAGTAGATAGAAAGAGTTATTACAAATATTATAGACTAAATCTAAAGGCAAAGAGAAAAATCGGTAATAACATCGGCAATAAAGCTATGTATATATTTACATGTTATATACATCTAAAGCTTCTAGTTAAAAAAAATAAACAGTTAAGTAATAAATCGAAAGTAAAGAACCATGTAGCCGCACTCCCATCCACCCTTTTGTTGCTTACACTGTAACAAATTAACAAATTACTAGTATTATTTAAAAGTAAAGAAAAGCAAACAACTCAGAAATAGCAAACACACATACATCAACCATAACAACAAAGAATACTTACTTGTTCATAAAAAAAAAAGCTTGTTAAACTATAACAACAAAGAATACTTACTTGTTCATAAAAAAAGCTTGTCTTTTAACCTTGACAGCTTAATTTCTATGCATGTTTTCCATTGACCCATTCAGTAGCTCTGTAAAAAAAAAATATGGTACACATTTACAAAGGCTATCACTATGCCAAAATACATAATAATTCATCTTAACCTTTATCACATAAACATTTAGATCAGTCCAACCACAATGAAATGAAATCCACATAATTTATGAAAACAAAATCAAGTAAATATGCAATAATGACTCTTGTGGTGTTAATAACTTTGTTATTTAGTAGGAGCATCCGTGAACTGGCATTTGCATCACCTTTCTGTTCTCCACACACATCATGCCCAGCCATATCAACATCTGATTCAGGACTCACATTCAAACCAAATTAAAATCATGTTTCAAGGAACAACAATTTATGGTAAATGTATAGTAAATCCACATCCGCCTAAACTAATAATCAAACATAGCTAAAATAAAAACTCAATAGATAATTTGCAATCAACCTACACACCATAAGCATTCAGATCTCCATTCTATTAGATATACTACTATTTTTCAAAAGCAACAATTTATAGCTATTAAATCTCAAAGAGCTTGTATCACCCCCTAGATTTAGATCTGTCAATAAGGCATCTTACGTTATTTAAGTGTATATTTCTGTTCTCCAGATCTAATATTTCTCAACACACACACAAAATCACTAACAAGAAAAAACATATAATTAAACATGATATAACTACTATTTATAAAACTAAAAAACATTAAATAACATATGTAAAGAGAAAGAAACTAACCTTAAAACTTTGTAAGGTTGTTAATGGTGAATGGTGAAGAAGATGAAGAAGATGAAGTTGTTATGAGGAAGATGAAAGGAAAGAGATAAGGTTTTGGTGGTTGTAATGTGGTCGATCTTTTTTCAGTTTTTAAGACGGTGTTTACAGACAACACCGTCTAAAGGATTGAGAAATTAGTTTATAAGACGGTGTTTAAGCATTAGACGGGGTTCCTGAATATTTATAAGACGGTGTTCAGAGACAACACCGTCTAAAGGTTGGAGAAATTAGTATAAGACGGTGTTTAAGCATTAGACGGTGTTCTTCTGAATTTTATTGAATATTTTATTAAAAAGAGCTCAGCGTTCATATTGGTATTGGTTTTAAGACGGTGTTATTTCTTTAACACCGTCTAAAACAAATCCTTAACACCGTCTTATGCTACATTTTGTAGTAGTGATAACAACCATACCCACTAACTTCCACAAATAGCAAACATACCAATAGAGTTTGGGAAGGATAAGATGTAGACGAACGTTACCTCTATCCCTTGGGACGTACATATATGCTGCTTTCGGAGAGAAATCCAACACTTGTAACAGATGATAGAAAAAAAAACCAAGCCTAAAGATATTCACAACGACTAGTAACAAACAGAAGGTTGATGAATAACATAGTAAAGTAAAAACAAATACAAAAGTAAAAAAACCACATATAGACATAGATGCAGAAAGATAATCACATGGACATTCTAAAGCAAGCTAAAGTCCCTCCCGGCAACGGCGCCAAAATTTGACGTGAGGTCGAAGTCTCAATCAAATTTAACCCAAATACTACTAGATAGCTAGCGGTAAGTGGGTATTGAACACAGGGAGTTTGTGGAATATGTGCTATCTCAATGTATGTCTAACTAACTAGATTAATCTAAATTGCAATAAATGTAAATTTCAATGTTTGGGTTGATTAGTTTTAATTATCTAGAATTAATAAATTAGAATACAAATCAAAGTCAAGTTTTGTAACAGGATAAGAGGGTAGTGATCATCCCGAGTTTCAGGTTTTAAGTGACAACTAACGTTCATGTTCAACTGGAAATAACCATATAGACATGGCTCATGTAAGATCAATTATTTGTGATGAAAGGGAACTAAGTACTCGGATTCCTAGAACGCGAGGATGTTACCCGATGATCAATCAACATATATCCAACCCTAATCCCTCCCATGATATTTCGATTGCCAACGACACCAAGAACGTATGGTTTAGAACTATGATCAAACACACAACAACAATTTACAAATAATCATTCATACACCGTAATCAACTAAACAACAGATGCAAAGTTTATTACTCCAGGAATTAAAGATCAAAACATAATTGTCACAAGTAAAACCTTACATTCGAGGATGATCACCAACGAAATTAGCCTTCCATAGTTCGGTGCATCATCATAACACAAAGTTTAATGTTCATACGAATCAAAAACACAAACCAAATGTTTAGAATCCTCAAGAACACAAGGAAAACAGCCAAAATCGCCCCTTTCATGCTCCCCAAAACCGAAAACAATGATTGGATAATCAAAAGTCTCATCAAATGGTCATTAAAAGTGAGGAGTTACACTTTTCCGCTGAGCCTACCATAAGCTACGGTGGCTACCGTACCGTAGCTTTCGGTAGCTTTCAAGTGGCTACGGTGGGTCTCTACTGCCTTACGGTGGAAGAAAAATGCTGGGGGCTACCATAATTTACGGTAGCTACCGTAAGCTACGATAGCCTTCAGCATGCAATTTTGTTTTCTTCATAACTTTTTCGTTTCAACTCCGTTTTCTTCACCATTTTCGCCTACGTTCTCGTAATTTCGTCCTCTATCATGCTACCTTCTTAACTATTCAATTCCAATAAATTATTTTCTTCATTTATGCTCCATATTTCAATATCCAATCCAGCCGCACCTATTCAAAGTTTCATTTCCACACTTTTAAGCTCCGAATATACCTGAAACACAAGCAAACGTAGTCATCTAACTCTAGACAATTACTCGATTAAATGTAGGATTAAAATACCATTTATAGCACCTAAGGGTCATCCTACAGACTACCCATCAAAGGGGCACTCAAGGATAAGTAACCTAGCCCCCACCAACCATCACTCGCCACATCAAAAAGTATCCTAAGTACCCATTAACTAGTAAGTGGTGGCAGCGCCTACCCATGCCGCAAACTATATATTTTTTTAATTTAAAGAAAGTTAAATGTAAATAAACTTTGTTTAACAAAATACATAAATGAAATTTAACTGTTGTTTTTTTTAATCCATCGTAGAGAGTTAATATGGTTTTAATAATAAATGATTTTGAGAGTGTGTGTGTTTAAATTATGTGGTTGAAAGAATAATATATATAGTATTAAAATAGTTTTTTATTAATTTGACTGTTGCTCAATGGTCAGAAATCTCGAAGCCATCATCATCTCACGTGGGTATCCCTCCTAGCCTCACTAACCCGCCTCCCTAACCCGCCTCACTAACCCGCTTGGCAGCGGTGTGCTGGCACGGGTTGGAACCCGTTGGTTGCTACCCGCCGAGTGCTCCGGCCTCCCCAACAACAACAAAAATGAAATAAAATAAAACCTCTCTCTTAAAAGTCCTTAACCTTAATTCTATATCTCCATATACCGCTATAGTGTACCATGTCCTCAGAAAAGGTACAACTTTAACAAATCCTGTCTAATCCGGCATCCTAAGTCAATTTGGGACTACCTCTACTCCTCCTCCCCTTCAGAGTCAAGGATTCCACTACTCTAACTATCTCAATCCCCCTGTATCTTATCTGATATATTACCCACTCCTAACCATTCCTTAATAACCTAATTTCTTATCCGATCTAACCTTGTATGCCCACACATCCATCTTAACATCCTCATCTATGCTACCTCCATACAATAAAGGTGGACTTAATGCAACCCTATAAAATTTCCCTTTTAGTTGGAAACCTCTTGTCACATAATACCTAGTGGCTACTCTCCACCTACACCATCATGGCTGGATGTGATGAACTACATCACTATCTATCTTCTCATCCCTTTGTACAAACAATTCTAAATATCTGGACTTCGTTGCCAGTGGAATCCTTTGACAGTCAATGGTAATCTGAGTATCACAATAAAGATACTTAGTCTTTGAGCGACTAATCCTCAAACACTCACCCTTTAAAGCTGCACGCCACTCCTCTAATCTCACATTTAAGCTCTGTTTACTCTCCACCACTAACACAATATCATCTATGAAAAGTATGCAACATGGAACTGTGTCTTTGATCGATCAAGATGACTCATCCAACACTATCATAAAAAGGAATGGACTCAACGCAGATCTTTGGTGGAGCCCTACCTCCATAGGAAAAAAATGGTATCCCCTACAAGCGCATGAACACTAGTTTTAATCCGAACATACATATCGCTAATTATGTTTATATATTTCCTAGTAACCCTGTACCATCCAAACTATCCCAAATTAGTCCATGTGGCACACTGTCATATTCCTTTTCAAGGTCAATAAATACCATATATTGTTCCGACTTCTTTTCCATTATACTTTTCCATCAGTCTCCTTAGGATGTCTATCACTTCTGTAGTTGACTGCCCTGACATGAATCCAAATTGATTTACCATAACCTGAGTTTTCTTCTGATTCTAGCTTCAGTTACTCTCTCCCATAATTTCATAGTATGACTTAATAGCTTAATTCCTATGTACTTTTCGCAACATTGGGCATCTCCATTGTTCTTATATAGAGGCACCACGACACCAGTCCTCCACTTATTTGACGTATTTCCAAACTTAAAATAATATTAAATAAACTAGTTAGCCATTGAACTCCTTCTTCTCTCAAAAATTTCCATCAATCTATCAGGTTTGTTGTCTAGACCAACTACCTTACCTTTTCCTATCTTCCTAAGGGCTACATTCACTTAATGCCATGTTCTTTAACCAAAACACGTCCATCCTTTCCTTTTATAAATTCACTACTTCTATATCTTGTTTTCAATGCCCCCTAGCTTTAGCAATCTTATACATGTCTTGTTCCCCCTCCCTTGTTTATAGGCGTTCATACATCCTCATATAAGCTATGTTGTTTGCTCCCGTTATGTAGAAACTCAAGGGTTACAGACAATAAGTCAAAAAGTCAATTTGAAATTTTCTGAAATGATTCTGCCATCTACTCTATTATATGAATGAGTTAAATTTATAAAAATTTTGACAACACAATAAGTAATAATAAAATAATTTAACATAATTCACGTAAAATATGATAAATTTGATGCTTGAATAATATTTTAGATGACCTATGATAAATTACTAATATAATTATGAGAAAAAAAATCCACCCCATCTCCCTCTCACTCTAATCTACTATCTTTTTCTATGTTTCTCTCTTTACCGACAAGAACACCACCGGTCCACCACTATTTCCATGAGCAACCACCATCAGCTTAAACCTTCCTTGACCACCCCGACCCTCAAACCTTGACAACAAACGGCTTTTGTTCTCCCTTAGCATTTCTTGTGACTAACTGTCCCCACCGTTGCATGCATTTGGAATATGGATAAGGAACCTATGTTTTTAGTATGGGGTGTTGATTAACTTGTTAATTGTGTATGTTTGTATATATATGGAAAATGTGGCGTTCTTTTCGTGATGGAGGCGACGGTAGGTTTTGATTCGGGGATGGTTACCGTAGCTGAGAATGGGGATGGTGATTGTGATGATGGTGTATGTTTGTATATATATGGAAAAGGTGGCGTTCAGGTTTTCGTGATGGAGGCGGCGGTAGGTTTTGATTCGGGGATGGTTACCGTAGCTAAGAATGGGGATGGTGATTGTGATGATGGTGAATGACATTGGTGGGTTGGATGGTGGCAGGTGGTGATGACTTATGGTAGTGGTATGGGTGTTGGTAGGTGGTGATGGTGGTTGGTCGTAGGTGGTGATGGTGGTGGGTTGGATGGTGGTAGGTGGTGATGACTTATGGTGGTGGGGTGGGTTAGGGGTGGCGGTAGGTGGTTGGTGGTGATGACTTATTGTTGTGTGATGGTGGGAAATAACTAATGTGTTTGACACATAAGATGCCACCTCACTAAAAATGAGGTCACATCAACAAAAAAGAAAAGAAAACCTAACTGGGTTAGTGTTGGGTTATTTTGGAAATGTCAGAGGAAAATAAGTTGAAGTTGTGAGTGTAGATGGACATTTTGTTAGTTGGGAGTCTTGCTTGCCAACAAATGAGAGTTTGGGTCATTAAAATCCAATAACCCTATTAACATAACATAAAGGTTAAACTTTCTTTAAAGGTAAACTCACACACCCACTAATCTTAGTTGTAAATATACATTGTATTGTCCACTATCTAAAGGCCCAGATAGACTTTCTTATTGTTAACTAGTATTAAGCACCCCCGCGTTGCGGCGGGGCCGGACACCAATGTTACACTACTACTGTCGGCGACCACCAACACTGAAGTTGCGGCGTGTTAATGCGAAAAAACTAAACTGTAACGTAAAAAACATAAAAAATTAGCTAAGTCGATCTATGATCCGCGTGTTATTATGAACCTGTCAAACGGGAAAAAATAGAGGATGTAAAAAACGTTTAACCACACACGCATGTTGCCCGTGTTAACTCGCAAAATTTAGAAGGGAACGTAAAACAAAAATTTAATGAAAAGTATAGAGGAGCAAAGTAAAAAAGTTGTGAGATTAAATTTGCAAAAGATGAAAAGTTTTGGGGTTAAAAGTGAAAAAAATCAAAGAGTTTTGGGTTAAAAGTAAAGCTGAAAAGTTTTAGGGTTAAAAGTAAAAAAAAATCAAATAGATATGGGTTAAAAGTAAAGAATCAAATAGTTTTTGGTTAAAAGTAATTTTTTTTTAAAAACCCCAAAAACATAAGTTAAAACACCTTTATTGTGACAACTCGAAATTTAGAACCTTTCTTGTATCCCGATGTAACATGAACGTGTGACTAGTTGTCTTGTGTGATTAATGATAAGCGAACCTTTATGTGACTATGTGATTATTATGTGTTGTGCTTGTATGTATAGTGTGTATATATATGCATAATGAGCCGAAAACCATGAACCCGACTCGGGACCATGTGTTCTCGAGTGAACTAGTGAAACAGTGGGCCGGATCGGGCCACACACCCCTTAGCCTACCCGAAAAGCCCATTAGGGTGCATCAACTTAGAACAAGTATATAAGCTTGTTATTAGCCAACATTGCCATTCTTTGGGCAATCTACATACACTCTCCTACACACACACTCCTATTTTTCCTCTCACTAGAACCCTAGAAACACAAACCTCCTTCCTCATTCTCGGATTCAAAACCGGCAACAAGAGTCTTCGGTTCAAGCCTAGGATCTTCTTTGAGAACTCATTCATCGATTTCCTCATACCCTCACACCTTGGGAACCTAACCGGTTAGTGATTCATGTTATGTATTGTATTTTGAGTTGATAATGATGTGTGATTTTCGGTTGATGATGATGATTTGATAACATGTTTGCTTGTTAAGATTCATACATGATAAATATATATCCTCCTTGAATAACCGATGTTAAGATTGTTGTTGTTCATCTATGATGTATATGCTTGATTTCTAGATAAAGTCATGATTAGAGTGGTTGCTAATGTTCATGCTAACTTAACATATGAATAAGTAGAAAAATGTTTGAATATGGTGCTACTATGTTCTCGGTTGGATGTGTGAATGATGAGGATCGATGGTGCATTAAACTAGGTGGATTATGCTAGCATAAATCGGTTAAATGAGCATGTTTGTTTAGGATGAAAACCCTAAAGATGAACTAGATGAATATGTGTTGAATATGATATGAATGTGGCTTGAATATTTGAATAATACTTGTTTGATCCATTTTAGTAAATTGTGAGACAAGAAAACATGTTTATGTGGGTGGTACAATCTGATTCATGAAATCGGTTTTCCATTGGAGAGTACACTGTACCGAATCAGCAGTTGTCCAACCGAAGCCTCCAGTTGCGACTCGAAACCACCGCATGATGAGTCGAAATCCCCGGTTGCGACATCGGTTGCGAGTCGCAAACACCTGGTTGCGACTCGAAACCACACTGGATCAGCACATAAACCGTATGACTCGAAACCACAGTTACGAGTCCGGTTGCGACTCGAGACCAAAACAGCACGAACCGAGACCATGATTGCGACTCAGGTTGCGAGTCGCAAACGCCTAGTTGCGACTCGAGACTATACGCAGATACACGCTGTTTGGGCTTGCACCTCATTTCGGACTTAATTGATTGGGCCGGACTCTTGGGCCTGATGCACAGATCTTATACGTGATGATTGAATGTGTATATTGTTGAACTGCCATGATCAAACGTGTATGCCATGAACGATACTTGAATGCATTATGTTAGGAACATACGTGTACTGTTTG
The DNA here is from genome assembly GCA_030545235.1 of Helianthus tuberosus. NCBI lineage: Eukaryota > Viridiplantae > Streptophyta > Magnoliopsida > Asterales > Asteraceae > Helianthus > Helianthus tuberosus. The sequence continues at coordinate 75,125 of JARYGA010059832.1, forward strand.
AATACGAACCTGATTGGTATGATACAACTATGATAGGACGTGAGTAGCCACAACATTGCTTGTTTGACTTTTCTGTGTATCTACCGAGCAAACCAAGGTGAGTTCACACCCTCTACAAAGCATGGGATTCCCAGGGGTCGGGAATTGGGGTTAAGGAACATGGGTTCCTCGTCCTCCTTGGGTGGGACAGCAAAGGTTCAGGAATGTAATTCCTCGTCCTTATGGACAGATAACTCGTACTAGACCAAAACTCTATCACGAAGTCCCTCCTTTTTATATCGACTTAATCGCCGGGCCAATGGCGAGCGGGTCATTAGTTAGATAGCGCTATTTAGGTCTGACAAACCTCACACCGTGCCGCAGAGGACGGGCGTGAACTAATGGATCTGGGGCACGTCAATGATGATAGACATTGACAGTTTCAGGGCACATAAACATGACTACAGTCAGCAGTCGATATGGTAACGAGTCTAGTGTATACATGGGGTAGCCCCCACGGCCGAAATGCCAGATAACTAACACGGGGTAGCCCCCACGGCTGGATAGCCAGAGTAACCGGGAATAAACAAGTCACGTTTTTAATTATGGGGTAACCCCCACGGCAGGATGTCAGCTAAAGGAAACTGTTTTCGAAACAACTTAAAACGAACACCCAACCGTGAACTCACTCAACTTGTTGTTGACTAGTTACTACATGCTTTGCAGGTCCTTAGGTTCTTAACTGGAGCTTGCATGGAGGAGGATCGTTCTGGGACATGGACGGCTGTGTGCCATGTTAAACTTTGAAACAATTAAACTTATGTTTTGATTTAAGACTTATGCTTCCGCTTGCAACTTAACTATGTTTTGTTTGAATACCAATTGTATTGGTTGAACTTTTATAACTATGTGTTTGCTTGTTCGATATGATTGGTGGCTGGATCCTGGTCAGTCACGCCTCCAAGCGGTGGTACTCCGCAGGTGGATTTTGGGGGTGTGACAGATTGGTATCAGAGCCATTGGTTATAGAGAACTTGGTTTTAATAAAGGGGAAAAACGTTTTTGTTAAAACCAGACTATAACCTGTACAGTGCTCAACGGTCCACAACGACGCTTCACTCCACATGCAAGGCTCGACACTCTAGGTGATATGGTCTATGAATATTGCCTACTTGTTAATTACATAGTACATTGCTTATGGTATGCTTGGTTAGTATAACTACAGTTGCTTGAACACGTGCGTGCTTACTCTATTTTATCGTCGTACTTTCGCGAACCTCTCTCACTCACGTTCTTCTTGATATGAAGATCATGTCTGGACGCGTTAACCTGACACAAGCCCAGTTGACGGCTCTGATCAATGAACGAGTTGCCGCAGCATTTGCAGCTGCACACGCAGGAGGTCAGCACGTTCAACCACCCGTGTGCACTTTTAAGACTTTCATGGACTGCCGGCCAACTACTTTTAGCGGCACTGAAGGAGCAGTAGGTCTCCTACACTGGTTTGATAAGCTGGAATCTGTGTTCGAAATGTGCGAATGCCCTGAGGCGCGCAGGGTGAAGTACGCTACCGGTACTCTCGAGGGTTTAGCCCTCACGTGGTGGAACGCTCAGGTTCAGATGCTAGGGTTGGTTGCTGCCAACGCCACCCCATGGGAGAATTTTAAGGAAATGATCAAGGAAGAATACTGCAGTCGTGATGAGATTCACAAACTGGAAGTGGAGTTCTTCAACCTCAAGATGACGGGGTCCGAAATTGAAGCTTATGTGAAAAGGTCGAACGAACTGGCAATTCTGTGCCCTACTATGGTGGATCCTCCCATCAAACGCATCGAACTATTTCTTCAGGGCTTAGTGCCAGAAATCCAAAGTCATGTGACTTCAGCGAACCTCGCCACCTACCAGCAAACTGTACAGTTGGCTCACCGTCTCACGGATCAAGCGGTGGAGCAGAACAAGTTACCAAAACGCATAGGTGCTGCAACTACTTCTGGTACCTATAGTGACAACAAACGGAAATGGGATGGAACTTCGAGTAAGGGTTCGAGTTCTGTTCAGTCCCAGTCTCAGCAGAGAAAGACTGATGACTACAAGAGCCCTAATCAGCAATCGTCTGGTGGTCAAAGTCATGGTGGGTACAAAGGAAATCACCCCAAATGCAATCGATGCAGCCTGCACCACAACGGGCCATGCACCAGGGGCAACTGTCATCGGTGCAACAAGCCTGGTCACGCTGCAAAGGATTGCAGGAGCTTATACCCCGCCAATCAGAATCGTCATCAAGCTCAACAGAACCAGCGCCAGCAGCAGCAGCAAGGTGACAACAAAGGGTGCTTTCAGTGTGGAGCTGAGGGCCACTTCAAGAGAGATTGTCCCCAACTGAACAGGAACCAGAACAACAACAACAACAATAACAACAATCAGGGGAATGGTAACAATGGGAACAACAACAACAATGGCGCCAGGGGGAGGGTGTTTGTGATTGGCCAAGGTGAAGCAAGGAATGACCCCAATGTTGTGGCGGGTAAGTTCCTTCTCGACGACTTTTATGTTTCAGTTTTATTTGATTCGGGTGCCGATACTAGCTACATGTCACTAGAAGTTAGTCGAATGCTTAAGCGTATTCCAACACCTTTGAACAACAAGCACACCGTAGAGCTAGCAAATGGTAAGAGTTTAGAAGCCACACACATAGTCAAGGGTTGTAAACTTATTCTCGCTGACCAGACCTTCTCTATCGACCTCATTCCTATTGTCTTGGGTAGTTTCGACGTTGTCATTGGGATGGATTGGTTATCCCAACACCGAGCAGAGATTCTTTGCAACGAGAAGGTTGTCCGCATTCCAGGTCCCGATGGTGAACCTCTCATGATTCATGGCGACAAGAGGAGTGCTGTTGAGAACGTCATTTCTCTCCTTAAGGCCCAAAAGTGCTTGCGAAAGGGCCACACTGCCATTTTGGCTCTCATTACTGACACCTCAGAAAAAGAGAAGAAGATAGAAGATTTTCCAGTTGTACGCGATTATCCAGAGGTATTTCCTGAGGAATTACCTGGTCTTCCGCCTCATCGCCAAGTCGAGTTTCAGATTGAACTAGCTCCTGGAGCTGCGCCTATAGCTCGTGCACCTTATCGATTGGCTCCATCAGAGTTGAAAGAACTCTCTACGCAACTACAAGAGCTCCTGGATAAGGGTTTTATTCGTCCTAGCTCATCGCCCTGGGGAGCTCCAGTGCTATTTGTGAAGAAGAAAGACGGTACCTTCAGGATGTGCATCGACTACCGAGAACTCAACAAGGTGACGGTGAAGAATCGTTATCCTCTACCGCGTATCGATGACTTGTTCGACCAGCTGCAAGGATCGAGCTACTATTCGAAGATCGATTTGAGATCGGGTTATCACCAGCTGAGAGTCCGGGAAGAGGACGTCTCCAAGACAGCTTTCAGAACTCGATACGGGCACTATGAGTTTTTGGTCATGCCTTTTGGGATGACAAACGCACCTGCGGTTTTCATGGACTTGATGAACCGAGTGTGCAAGCCTTACCTGGACAAGTTCGTTATAGTCTTCATCGACGACATCCTGATCTATTCTAAGAGTCAGGAGGAGCACGAGCAGCATCTACAACTTATTCTGGAACTCCTTCGAACAGAACAGCTTTATGCAAAGTTTTCGAAATGCGGCTTCTGGCTTCGAGAAGTCCATTTCCTAGGCCACGTGGTGAACAAGGATGGGATTCATGTTGATCCATCCAAGATAGACTCGATTAAGAACTGGCCTGCACCTCGTACACCAAAGGAAATTCGCCAATTCTTGGGTTTGGCGGGATACTACCGGAGATTCATAAAGGATTTTTCTAAGATTGCACAGCCTCTCACCTCACTAACGCAGAAGGGCGTTGTTTATCGCTGGGGAAACGCACAGGAGTTGGCATTTCAGCACCTAAAGGATAGGCTTTGTAGCGCACCTATCCTTTCCTTGCCAGAAGGCACAGACGACTTTGTGGTCTACTGCGACGCATCAATTCAAGGTCTTGGTTGTGTATTGATGCAACGAGATAAAGTTATAGCCTACGCCTCACGCCAACTCAAGGTTCATGAAAAGAACTACACTATGCACGATTTAGAGCTGGGAGCTGTTGTTTTTGCACTTAAGTTATGGCGGCATTACCTGTATGGTACCAAGTGCGCGATCTACACCGACCACAGGAGTCTCGAGCATATCTTCAAGCAGAAGGAACTGAATATGCGGCAACGACGGTGGGTCGAACTACTGAATGACTACGAGTGCTCAATCAGGTATCACCCGGGCAAGGCCAATGTTGTGGCTGACGCCCTCAGTCGGAAGGACACTGCGCCTAAGCGCGTGCGAGCTTTACAACTCACGATCCACTCTAGTCTCCCTTCCCAGATACGAGCAGCTCAGATAGAAGCACTGAAACCAGAAAACGTCAGGGCTGAAGCCCTACGCGGATCAAGGCAACGATTAGAACAAAAGGAAGACAGTGCTTACTACGTAACGGGACGCATTTGGGTCCCACTCTATGGCAATCTACGAGAGCTTGTGATGGACGAAGCACACAAGTCTCGCTACTCGGTACATCCTGGTTCGGATAAAATGTACCACGACATCAAAACTACGTACTGGTGGCCTAGCATGAAGGCCCACATAGCAACCTACGTCAGCAAGTGTTTGACTTGTGCGAGAGTCAAGTCTGAATACCAGAAACCCTCAGGCCTACTCCAACAACCAGAGATACCTCAATGGAAATGGGAGCAAATTTCCATGGACTTTGTTACTGGCCTACCTAGATCCCAGCGCGGGAACGATACTATTTGGGTGATCGTGGATCGACTCACAAAATCTGCACACTTTCTGGCTATCAAGGAGACGGATAAGTTCTCCACTCTTGCAGAAATATACCTCAAGGAAGTCGTTTCGAGGCACGGGGTGCCCACCTCTATTATCTCGGATCGAGATGCACGTTTTACTTCAGAGCTGTGGCAAGCAATGCACAAATCCTTTGGCTCACGATTAGATATGAGCACAACGTATCACCCTCAGACGGACGGGCAGTCCGAGCGCACTATTCAAACCTTAGAAGACATGCTTCGTGCATGTGTAATCGACTTTGGCAACCGCTGGGAAAAGCATCTGCCACTTGTGGAATTCTCGTACAATAACAGCTACCACACCAGCATTAAAGCTGCTCCATTTGAGGCATTGTACGGACGTAAATGCCGGTCACCTCTTTGCTGGGCAGAGGTGGGAGATAGTCAGATAACTGGTCCAGAATATGTGGTAGACACGACCGAGCAAATCGCTCAGATACGAAAACGCATGACGGCCGCTCGTGAACGTCAGAAAGTTTACGCCGACATGGGCAGGAAACCACTTGAGCTCCAGGTTGGGGAGCGGGTACTACTCAAAGTTTCACCCTGGAAGGGTGTGGTTCGTTTTGGTAAACGCGGTAAACTTAACCCACGATACGTTGGACCTTTCGAAGTCATTGAGAAAATAGGCAGGGTGGCCTACAGACTGAACTTACCAACGGAACTCGGTGCAGTTCACAACGTTTTTCACGTGTCGAATCTGAAGAAGTGTCCGTCAGATGAGACCCACGTAGTTCCTCTGAAGGAACTCACTATCGACGAGCAGTTACGATTCGTCGAGGAACCAGTCGAAATCACGGACCGGGATGTTAAGGTCCTCAAGAGCACTAGAATACCTCTCGTTCGAGTTCGTTGGAACTCACGTCGCGGCCCAGAGTTCACCTGGGAGCGCGAAGATCAGATGAAACAGAAGTATCCCCAACTGTTCGCAAACAGTACACCCACTACTGAGGCCGAAGCTACGGAATTTCGGGATGAAATTCCAGATCAACGGGGGGTGGATGTGACACCCCAGGAAAACCAGGAAAACCATACAACTTAACTAGCTTCCTCAGTGAGTGCCTACCAAATTTCGAGACGGAATTTCTTTCAACTTGGGGATGATGTGACAACTCGAAATTTAGAACCTTTCTTGTATCCCGATGTAACATGAACGTGTGACTAGTTGTCTTGTGTGATTAATGATAAGCGAACCTTTATGTGACTATGTGATTATTATGTGTTGTGCTTGTATGTATAGTGTGTATATATATGCATAATGAGCTGAAAACCAAGAACCCGACTCGGGACCATGTGGTCTCGAGTGAACTAGTGAAACAGTGGGCCGGATCGGGCCACACACCCCTTAGCCTACCCGAAAAGCCCATTAGGGTGCATCAACTTAGAACAAGTATATAAGCTTGTTATTAGCCAACATTGCCATTCTTTGGGCAATCTACATACACTCTCCTACACACACACTCCTATTTTTCCTCTCACTAGAACCCTAGAAACACAAACCTCCTTCCTCATTCTCGGATTCAAAACCGGCAACAAGAGTCTTCGGTTCAAGCCTAGGATCTTCTTTGAGAACTCATTCATCGATTTCCTCATACCCTCACACCTTGGGAACCTAACCGGTTAGTGATTCATGCTATGTATTGTATTTTGAGTTGATAATGATGTGTGATTTTCGGTTGATGATGATGATTTGATAACATGTTTGCTTGTTAAGATTCATACATGATAAATATATATCCTCCTTGAATAACCGATGTTAAGATTGTTGTTGTTCATCTATGATGTATATGCTTGATTTCTAGATAAAGTCATGATTAGAGTGGTTGCTAATGTTCATGCTAACTTAACATATGAATAAGTAGAAAAATGTTTGAATATGGTGCTACTATGTTCTCGGTTGGATGTGTGAATGATGAGGATCGATGGTGCATTAAACTAGGTGGATTATGCTAGCATAAATCGGTTAAATGAGCATGTTTGTTTAGGATGAAAACCCTAAAGATGAACTAGATGAATATGTGTTGAATATGATATGAATGTGGCTTGAATATTTGAATAATACTTGTTTGATCCATTTTAGTAAATTGTGAGACAAGAAAACATGTTTATGTGGGTGGTACAATCTGATTCATGAAATCGGTTTTCCATTGGAGAGTACACTGTACCGAATCAGCAGTTGTCCAACCGAAGCCTCCAGTTGCGACTCAAAACCACCGCATGATGAGTCGAAATCCCCGGTTGCGACATCGGTTGCGAGTCGCAAACACCTGGTTGCGACTCGAAACCACATTGGATCAGCACATAAACCGTATGACTCGAAACCACAGTTACGAGTCCGGTTGCGACTCGAGACCAAAACAGCACGAACCGAGACCATGATTGCGACTCAGGTTGCGTGTCGCAAACGCCTAGTTGCGACTCGAGACTATACGCAGATACACGCTGTTTGGGCTTGCACCTCATTTCGGACTTAATTGATTGGGCCGGACTCTTGGGCCTGATGCACAGATCTTATACGTGATGATTGAATGTGTATATTGTTGAACTGCCATGATCAAACGTGTATGCCATGAACGATACTTGAATGCATTATGTTAGGAACATACGTGTACTGTTTGAATACGAACCTGATTGGTATGATACAACTATGATAGGACGTGAGTAGCCACAACATTGCTTGTTTGACTTTTCTGTGTATCTACCGAGCAAACCAAGGTGAGTTCACACCCTCTACAAAGCATGGGATTCCCAGGGGTCGGGAATTGGGGTTAAGGAACATGGGTTCCTCGTCCTCCTTGGGTGGGACAGCAAAGGTTCAGGAATGTAATTCCTCGTCCTTATGGACAGATAACTCGTACTAGACCAAAACTCTATCACGAAGTCCCTCCTTTTTATATCGACTTAATCGCCAGGCCAATGGTGAGCGGGTCATTAGTTAGATAGCGCTATTTAGGTCTGACAAACCTCACACCGTGCCGCAGAGGACGGGCGTGAACTAATGGATCTGGGGCACGTCAATGATGATAGACATTGACAGTTTCAGGGCACATAAACATGACTACAGTCAGCAGTCGATATGGTAACGAGTCTAGTGTATACATGGGGTAGCCCCCACGGCCGAAATGCCAGATAACTAACACGGGGTAGCCCCCACGGCTGGATAGCCAGAGTAACCGGGAATAAACAAGTCACGTTTTTAATTATGGGGTAACCCCCACGGCAGGATGCCAGCTAAAGGAAACTATTTTCGAAACAACTTAAAACGAACACCCAACCGTGAACTCACTCAACTTGTTGTTGACTAGTTACTACATGCTTTGCAGGTCCTTAGGTTCTTAACTGGAGCTTGCATGGAGGAGGATCGTTGTGGGACATGGACGGCTGTGTGCCATGTTAAACTTTGAAACAATTAAACTTATGTTTTGATTTAAGACTTATGCTTCCGCTTGCAACTTAACTATGTTTTGTTTGAATACCAATTGTATTGGTTGAACTTTTATAACTATGTGTTTGCTTGTTCGATATGATTGGTGGCTGGATCCTGGTCAGTCACGCCTCCAAGCGGTGGTACTCCGCAGGTGGATTTTGGGGGTGTGACATTTATGCCTAAACACGTTGACAGTTATCGTATTGGGTAATAACCAAAAAAAGTACACGATTACAATAACTCTGACTATCTACTTATACTAAACCAACATATTAGAAAACAAGAAATATAAACCATATTATTAGAAAACTAAATAACGACTCCATATGTTTATCTAAAGTATGACTCCTTAAAAAAACTTACTAATTAATTCATTTGACGATTAAACTATGATAATTTTTAGTCCAACAATAGACCCCTAATCTTATGTCCCCAAAACAAAACAATGTCGGATCACCATAATCTTCTTGAATCAAATTCACTCGGTCGTCCTTTTTCCCCATTTTGAGTACTCATTCGCAAAGTGATGAAACTCACCGCACTTCAAACATTTAACGTGCCTCTAATCTCATTAGATTCGTTCACCATCATGACCCTTTCCAAACCCTCGACCCTTTCCTTTGCCACGTCCTAGATCATCTCGACTTGAACTTCCACAACTACAATGTTTACGCACGTGTTTTTCTCCTTTTACTTTCTTATCAAATAACAAGCTCCCCCATATATCTTCTTCTTTATTCGATCCGTTAATACACTCCTCAGATGCCTTCAATCTTTCAATGGCTTTTTCAAAGAGCATCGAATCCAACTCGAAACATAATCAAATGAGGCCACAATTTGAATAAAAGGCTTAAGAGCTAAATCAAGTTGTATTCTCACTAGTTCCTTTTCTTTACTCTCATGTCCAAAACTCCCCATCTTTAATGCTAACCCGATAAGTTTAGTTGCAAAGTTATCAACCAACTCATCCTCCTTCATGTGTAGTCTTTTCGGTTCCCTCTTAAATGTTGCTAGCATTGTTGTTGTCACTCGATCTGCCCTAATTACCTTGTTTTTAACCCATCTCATACGTGTTTTGCATCATTATAACCCATCATTTGTAAAATTGTATCTTCGGGTATGGCTTAAGACAAGAAAGCATGGGCTTGCTTTGATTTCCTTGGAACCAACTGACGTGGTTTGGTGTGCTTAAAAAAGATGGTTAATTTCAGGTCGGTTTATGCACTAATTCAAGTTTTAATATTTATAAAAACATGATAAAATACGCTCACGTTACAACTCACGTTGGGCAAGTGCACCCATTACTGGCATAATATAGTGATGGTAAGATACCGAGGTCATCCAAGGATACAGAAGTTTTAGTACCAAGTCGTCGATAACGTCTAACCAAGTTCAAAAGTGGGATTTGTTAAAAATGATAAATAAGAAATAAAAAAAAATAAAGGAAAATTGGCCTGTAATAATCTTACCTAGACCTTATTGGCCATTAATAATCCCACCTCAGAATATTCCCCCCACCAGTCTCACATTTCACCAATTTTTCCTATAATGGTCCCCCGTTAAAAAAACTCAACGAAGTTAAGCTTTTTTCCAAATTACAAACATATTTTTTTACGGTTTTTTATTAGAACGACGATACGAGTCCATTGATGTAACACTTGCCTCGAAACGATTGTCCAAACGATGAAAACGCCACTTCAATTAGGGTGTTTAAATTTCCAATTAACAAAAATCAAGTCACTTGGAGCACCATTTCGAAGTAAGTTTTACATCAATGGACTTGTATCATCATTTTGATCAAAAGCCCTAAAAAATTTGTTTGTAATTTGGAAAAAATCTTAACTCCGTTAAGTTTTTTTAATGGGGGACCACTGTAGGAAAAATATGTGAAGGGTGGGACTGGTGGGGGAAATATTCTGAGGTGGGATTTTTAATGGCCAATAAGGTCTAGGTGAGATTATTACAAGCCAATTCCCCTAAAATAAATGGCTCAAGAAGAAAATAAAAAGATACGAATCAATGATATGAGAAGTAGCGTTTAGGTTCAACTTACATCTTGGTATCTTGCAAGCTAGATCAGGTCATGGGGTTGCAAGGGCTCGATTGTCAGACGAGGAACTATGTGTGTTAACGTGTATTTTTATGCAGTATCTGGGTCGGAATCCTTATACACTCACACCTTCCGCTTTGAATAAGTAGGGAAACGCCACTCGAGGCTGGTATATAATATTAATTAATTATCTAGTTCAAGGGATATATATTAGTGTAACACCTTGCAAAATTATGTCCAATATAATAAAGACACTTGTCATGAACTCTAAACGTGTCATGAATTGATTTCGAGGGACTAAAGTTGACAACAAAGAAAGTATGTGTGTAGAAGGATCCAAAGTGTCAACATTTGAAAACTATGCCTTTCAACAACCCTACACGATGATTATACTCTTAAACGAATAAATTGTGAAACGTATGAAGCCGTTTGTGAAAGAAAGTGGGAGTTTACAAGACGCTAGGGTTAAACGTGTCAACATGTTAAATTACTACCTCTAAGTGACCTTTTAACGAACCCAGGAATTTGTAACGATTAATTATACTCTCAAGAACATGTGACGAAAAATTCACGAGGTTTCGATATCGATTGATATTAAATACGTAAATTTCGTAAATAAAGGGTTAAAAGCGTCAACACGGTGAAACTAGTGTTTTCGGTTATCGTTTAACGAAACAAGACCTAACGGTGTTTGATTATATCCTAAAGATCATTCAAATATAAACTTTATGGGTTAAAAGTGCTTAAAATAGAAGTTATTATGTTTTAAAAGGTTCAACGGCCATTCTTGCCAAGTTTGAAACTTGATGAGCTGGTCCCCCTAGGGGTCGCGCTGCGCGACACCAACACACCCCTGCCGTCGCGCAATGCGACGGCCTGATTTTCACAGCCAGCATGCACAGGTGCAGGTCTCTGCAATTTCTTCACCATTTTCAGCTTTAAACACATATATCTTAAAACAATGGACAGTTTGCTGGTTTCTAATACCACCTAGGACACTTGTCATCATCTGAATACAACACTGATATTCGCTAATTTACACATATTTTAGTCCCTCTTTTTACCCCTATTTTATGCGTTTTCGGTCGTAAAACCGTCATTCGGATGCTTAATGATCTACACTTTTGTTTAGAGGCCTAAAACAGCATACCAGACAAGGTGATAGCGAAAACGAGGACTTTCCGGACAAAACGACGAAGCTGCGAACATTCTGTTAAGAAAACTGACCTGGGCGTGTGGAACGGCCGTGCGACCTGATGCACGACCGTGCATCTCCGACAAAAACAACTCAGTCCGGCATTGAACGAACGTGCAACTCGGCGTGCAAGGAAATCAAGACCATCCTGGTGATGCACGGTCGTTCCAGATCTTGCACCCCGTGCGGATCCGATGATCCAGCCAAACCTCGATACTGAACGGTCAGTGCGACTAGGCGTGCAACAAGAACCCGACATTGAACGACCGTGCCATCGGAAGAACAGTCGTGCGATATCGAATCTGGTCAAAGATCTGATGACGTCATGCAGTATGGTGCACCATACTACAATAATTGCTTAAAGTGCACGGTCGTGCAAAAGGAAGAACGACCGTGCGACATCTAAAAAATATAAAAACCAGCAGAAACATTCTGCTCGATATTCTGGAATTTTGGGAGCTTCACAGGCGATTTTACAGGCTCCGGAGGCTTTGCTTTTGACCCGGATTCAAGCCACATTGTGCCGTTTAGCTCCATTACTATCCGGATTCTTAATCTTATGCTTGTTTATGGTTTGGTTTTCTAATCTTTCCATGATTTTGTTAATCTTTCAAGCATTTAGATTAATGTTTATGTATTATTGTAGCCTTTGGGAAAAAACACAACAATCCCTTGCTTGATTATAACCATTAGTGTGTTAATCTTTGTTTGTAATGACATTTTGAAGTATTTTCTATGTTAATCTTTGATGATTAGTTTGCAACCTTGTTATTGATATTGATTTCTTGATTATAAGTAATTGTGTTGGATGATTGATGCTTGGTTAGTTAAGATAGTTGAAAAATGAAGCTTAATTAATCTTGTATTAGTAAACTTTAAACTTTGTTAACTAGTTTAGCTTGGTTTAAATGTGTGCATCATAATACTAGAAGTGGTTAGTGATTTAATAAAATGTAATTATTGTTAATCAAGAAAGCTTGCCGTCACGTAAGGACCTAAACGTGTTAGATGGTGTCGTTATGAATTCTTAACATGAATTGTTAATCTTGTTAGTAGTTTAGGCCAAAATTGCTTTCTTGATGAATTTATGTGTAAGATTTGTAAAATGAACTCGGTTGTGATTTAATCTAGTTTATGCTTGTCTCGGTGGTTACATTGTGTTTATCGGTGTCGCTTTCCTTGATTAAGTGCGGTTAGAAAACTCCTAACGGATGACTAACTTATTTTTAAGAGATTTTCATAGACATTTATCAATTGCACGTTAAAGAACAGTTTTAGGTGGTTAAAGTGTGTTTATCGTTTTAGCTTTCCGAATGATTGTCATGTTAGGATTCCCGAAAGGGATACTAAGTGTCTTAAAATGGAAATTGACCGAATGCTTCTAGTGCCAAAACCGACTTAGTTGACATGCTTTGGTTGTGTATTAAGCAAGGCTTTTTATCTATATTTTACTATGTTTTTATAAGTATTTATTTATGCTTACTTTAGTTTAATTAAAATCAAACAACTTATGTTTTTACCGGTAGTTTAGTGACAAAGGTCTAGTATTAATTCTCCGCCCATTTCCTTGGATCGATACTTGGTTCTTACCGATACTTTACTACATATATGACGGGGTACACTTGCCTCTTTCGTGTGTGTTTTGATGTAGAAGTAATAATCACTTTTATAAATTTAAAACCAAATCGTGTGTAATTTCATTGTAAAAATATGTGTAGTCGCGCACACGTCAAGTTTTTGGCGCCGTTGCCGGGGAAATGACGAGTTTTAGGAACGACCCGAGTCATTGTCTTATCGGCGTATATACTTGTTAATATTTGTGTATACTTTATTGATTATTTATTTATTTATTTGTTAATATTTCTTGCTTTTAATTCAATTTATTCGTTTTCGTGATTCTTTTGTACACTTGTAAATTTTTGTTCTATTTATTTATTTGATCCGGATTTATTTATTCATTTATTCTTTGGGTTTTCGGCACCTTAAAATCATTTTTGTATTAACCGATTCGATTATTTTTATTGTGTTGATTTTTATAAAATTTCGTCCCATTTTCAGATTTTTATAAAAATTTCAGCCCATTTTTAATAATATTCTGTTTCTATTCAGCTTAAAAAAACAGTATTATTTTATTAATAAAATATTCATTGTGTCAAATTTTCTTTTGCAGGTTAATGTTCTCGACCCCCACTCCAGAGTTGTTGAACCGTCAGACAAGCCCGAACGTGATCTTAGGAGACGTCTACGCGCGAGAGGTCGGGCGGTTGGGCTACTGCTCGCCAGTGGTGAGCTAGTGCCGGTGGTACCCGCTGAAGCCGAGGCCTTAGGAGGAGACGCAATCATGGCAGACAATGAGCGACCTTTGAATGAGACAAATCAGGCTGGAAGGGCAGGTCTGGAGCCGAGTATCCTTCAGCCTACTATTGATGCACCTAGTTTTGAAATTAGATCTAGTATTATTAATATGGTGCAGAATTCAGTACAGTTTGACGGGCGTGAGCATGAGGATCCCGGACGACATATAGCGGCTTTTCTCCACATTTGTTCCACGTTTAAGATTACAGGTGTTTCGGAGGATGCAATTCAGTTGAGGTTGTTTCCGTTTTCGTTACGTGACAAAGCTAGAGCTTGGCTTATGTCACTTCCTGCCGGGTCCATCAGGACTTGGAATCAGTTGGCGGAGCAGTTTATGCAGAAATATTTTCCACCTGAGAAAACGAACAAGCTACGGAACCGAATTGTTTCCTTTCGCCAGGACGAGGGCGAGTCATTGCTTGCGGCTTGGGAGAGATTCAAGGATTTGTTGATTGATGTGCCACATCATTGTTTCTCCAAGAGACAGCTGGTGTTGACGTTCTATCAAGGGCTCAGCTACAACACGCAGGAGCGATTAGATGTGAACGCATGAGGCGATCTAGGAACTAAGACGCCGACTGAAGCGTACGATATCATAGAAAAAGCTGCGTTGAAATCCAGCTCGCGTCGGGAAGGAGATAGAGGCCGGGCATCATCATCATCATCAACTCGCGCAGGAGTTCATGCTGTAGACGACTATACGGCCATTACTGCACAAATATCGGCTCTTGCATCGAGATTCGACAGGTCCCAGATGATTGCGCATGCTGGCTCGGGATGTGACCAGTGTGGAGTGTCACACGAGCCTGGGGCATATTTTCAGGGAGTCGTATATGAGGGCCACGAAGAAGTAGATTTCGTGAGTAATCAGGTGAGGCCGCATAACAACCCGTACAGTAACACCTATAATCACGGTTGGAGAAATCACCCAAATTTTGGGTGGCGAGCGAATACAGGCAATCAAAACCCATTGGGGTTCAATCCGCGCGCTCTAGCACCGCAGCAGGGTCAGGGTCAGCAGTTCCAGCAATACAACCAACCTTACCAGCAGCGTCCATATTCATATCAGAATCAGGGCACTGGGAGTGGCTCCCAGCAGCAGGCCCCTCAGTCTAGTTCGAAGCTGGAGGATATGATGGCTCAGCTTCTTACTAGCTCCTCGAGTGCGAATCAGTTGGCTGAAAAACGCTACCAACCGAGCGAGGATCGTTTTCTTTCTCATGAGGGAGAAATGAGGAGTCACAAGGCCTCGATTCAGAATATCGAGAATTAGGTTGGTCAGCTGGCACAGATGATGTCTAAAAGACCCCAGGGTGTTCTTCCGGGTAATACAGAACCAAACCCGAGCGAACACAGGGATGTGAATGCTGTCATGACCAGGAGTGGAAAACCTACCGGACCCGTCATATCGGACTCAGCACCGATCACTGAAGCGGTCCCGACTGACACACCGGACGAGGTGCAAGCCAGGCTACGCCCAGCAAGTACAGCACAAGTTCAGGAGCCGGTTAAAGATTACACTCCTCCAGTACCTTATCCAGGCAGGCTGAAGAAGAAGAAGAACGACGAACAATACGGTAAGTTCCTTGAGTTGTTTAAGCAACTACACATCAATATACCGTTTGTTGAAGCATTGGTCCAGATGCCAAAGTATGCGAAATTCCTGAAGGATATCCTCTCGAATAAACAGAAGCTCGAGGATATATCATGTGTGGTGATGAATGAAACTTGTTCTGCCGTTCTACAAAACCGTTTTCCCATTAAAATGGGAGATCCGGGTAGCTTTACGCTCCCGTGTTTGATTGGAAACATGTTTGTTAGCCATGCATTGGCTGGCTTGGGAGCGAGTATCAACCTTATACCATATAAGGTTTTTACTAAACTGGATCTGGGTGAGCCATCACCTACTAGGATGAGCATTCGGTTGGCAGACCGTTCAATCAAGTATCCGCGTGGATTTGTGGAAAACATGCTTGTAAAAATTGATAAATTTGTTTTCCCCGTGGACTTTGTTATTCTTGACATGGACGAGGATTCAAAAGTACCTTTGATACTTGGACGCCCTTTCCTCAATACAGCGAGGACGATTGTTGATGTGGCAGCTGGCCAAATCACGCTCCGAGTGAATGATGAGCACGTGACATTCGATATCAAAAGATCGATGCAACATCCGTAATGTCACGATGACAAGCTTTATTACGTCGACATTGTCGATGCATGTGTGTGCTCTCATTTTCAAGGTACTGTTGACGAGATTGATTCGGACACACGTCTGTCGTGTGGGGACCTGATTGGCAATACGCAGGAGGGCCACGATTTCGAGCAGCCAGTCTATCAGATTGTTGACGATGGTTCCCAGAGTCCGGAGAGATTTCTTGAAATTGTTCATGTAGAAGAAGAGAAAGCAAAACCGTCGGTTGAAGATCCACCGTCTTTGGAGTTGAAAGAACTCCCGCCACATCTCGAGTATGCATTTCTTGACGAGGAGCATCGGTTACCGGTTATAATTTCGGCATCATTGGAAAAGGTTGAGAGAAATCAGCTTCTTGAGGTTCTAAGACTTCATAAGAGAGCCATTGCATGGAAAATCATCGATATCAAGGGCATCAATCCTTCTTTCTGTACTCACAAGATTCTGATGGAAGACGAGTACAAACCATGTGTACAGCATCAGAGGCGTTTAAATCCAAATATGCAGGACGTGGTGACGAAGGAGGTGATTAAGTTGTTGGATGCCGGGATGATTTATCCTATATCCGAATCTGTGTGGCTTAGTCCAGTGCAGGTTGTACCTAAGAAAGGTGGTATGACTGTAGTTTCAAATGATAGGAATGAACTAATTCCTACCCGTACCGTCACTGGGTGGCGAGTTTGCATTGATTATCGCAAACTCAACGATGCTACTCGTAAGGATCACTTCCCGCTTCCATTCATCGACCAGAAGTTGGAACGTCTGTCGGGGAAGTTGTATTACTGCTTCTTGGACGGGTTCTCTGGGTACTTTCAGATTCCTATCGCTCCTGAGGATCAGGAGAAGACTACCTTTACCTGCCCTTTCGGCACATTCGCCTACCGGAGGATGCCTTCCAGAGATGCATGGTTGCAATTTTCCATGACATGATCGAGGATTCCATGGAGGTTTTCATGGATGATTTTTCGGTATTTGGGGATTCCTTCGATCATTGCTTGGAAAATTTGAGAAAGATGTTGAAGAGGTGTGAGGAGACGAATCTGGTCCTGAACTGGGAGAAATGCCACTTCATGGTGAAGGAGGGTATAGTTCTGGGATACAAGATTTCTCATGCGGGCATGGAAGTCGATCCAGCTAAAGTCGACGTTATTTCACGACTTCCGCCCCCACCTCTGTTAGAGCTATACGGAGCTTTCTCGGTCATGCTGGGTTCTATCGGCGATTCATCAAAGATTTTTCAAAAATCGCCAGACCCATGACCCGTTTGTTGGAGAAAGATGCTCTGTTCGTGTTTGGAGATGATTGCTTGAGGCTTTTTGACCTTCTCAAGAAAAAGTTGATTGAGTCCCCTATTTTAGTCGCACCGGACTGGAGTCTGCCGTTTGAAATTATGTGCGACGCGAGTGATTACGCTATAGGGGCAGTTTTGGGTCAAAAGAAAGAAAAGCACTTCCATCCGATCTATTATGCGAGCAAAACTCTTCACGACGCTAAAGAGCATTACACCACGACTGAAAAAGAGCTATTGGCGGTCGTTTTCGCATTTGATAAATTTAAATCATATTTAGTGCTTTCGAAAACCGTTGTATATACTGATCACGCAGCCATTAGATACCTCTTCAGCAAACAGGACGCTAAACCGCGTCTAATCAGATGGATCTTGTTGCTGCAAGAGTTTGATATCGAAATCCAAGATAAAAAGGGTGCTTTGAATGTAGCGGCTGACCATCTATCTCGGTTAGAACATGGAGCTATCGAGGACTCGCGTTGGGATTCAATCATTGACAATTTCCTGCTCGAGTCTTTGATGGGTGTAGAGATATGCGATGAGTCACCTTGGTTCGCCGACTTTGCGAACTACCTTGCTTGTAGAATTCCGATCAAAGGGTTGACTCACCAGCAAAAGAGGAAATTCTTTTCAGATATCTGGCATTAGATTTGGGACGACCCTTTTCTATTCAAGGTGGGTGCTGATCAGGTGATCAGAAGATGTGTATCAGGGACTCAGGTGACCGATACTCTGCGCCAGTGTCATGAGGGACCTACCGGAGGCCACCACGAAGCCAACTTCACCGCGAAGAAGGTGTTGGATTCCGGGTTTTACTGGCCGACCATTTTCCGTGATGCGCAGAGTTGGGTGAAAGCGTGCGATGCTTGTCAGAGGGCGACGAACATATCGGCACGCGGCGAAATGGCCAAGAACTGGATACAAGTTTGTGAAGTCTTTGATGTTTGGGGGATAGACTTCATGGGACCGTTCCCCCCATCACGAGGTAACAAGTACATCCTGGTCGCAGTTGACTACGTATCAAAGTGGGCGGAGGCGCAAGCCTTACCCACAAAAGACGCCAGGGTGGTCGTGAGATTCTTAAAAAGTTTGTTCTCCCGATTTAGCGCTCCGAAAGCGCTCATTAGTGACAGAGGGACTCATTTATGTAACACACAACTTGAAAAAGGCTTTGTCCCGATACGGTGTACATCACCGTTTATCCACGCCCTATCATCCGCAGACAAGCGGGCAGGTGGAAGTCACGAACCGTGGGCTTAAGTGCATCCTTGAGCGGTCTGTTGGTGCAAACCGCAAGGAGTGGTCGGACAAACTTGAGGATGCATTGTGGGCATTCCGTACAGCTTATAAGACCCCTATAGGGACCACCCCCTTTAGGTTGGTATACGGAAAGGCATGCCATTTACTGGTGGAGTTGGAGCACAAGGCTATGTGGGCTTTGAAAACCGTAAATTTGGACCTTAAAACCGGAGGTGAAGCCCGGTTTCTCCAAATTCATGAATTGGAAGAATTGCGACAACAAGCCTATGAAAGCTCCGTACTCTACAAAGAGCGCACGAAGAAACTTCACGACAAACGCTTGAAGGACCACAAAGAATTCCAAGAGGGTGATCTTGTTCTTCTGTACAATTCACGGCTGCGCTTATTTCCTGGGAAGCTTCATTCACGCTGGACAGGACCATACACGGTTAAGGAGGTATTTCCGTATGGTACTGTTACAGTAGAGAACGTGGATGGCGTTACATTCAAGGTAAATGGTCACCGGTTGAAGTTGTACGTTGCCGGGCCGATAGAGTCGGCGGTGGAGGTAATTGAGCTCCAAATCCCGCACACCTCATAAGTGTGGGGAGGAGAGAGTCTACGCTACTGACTCGCGGATCAAAAATGTAGCAAGAGCGTATTTTGCGCTTTTGGGGTAGTATCATCTTTTTACGTGTTTTTCTAGTTTTAGCGCAATTTAGGTATGTTAGGTAGTTTCCGTTAGTTTGTTTAGGTTTCGTACGTGCCGGGCGAAGGTTCTATATTGAAATATTGTTTAAACAGTTAGCGTGTTGAAAAAATGGTGAAAAACGGCCAAAACAGTTGCTGGAAATAGCTTCTGCGGAAAATACTGATCTGCAGCTGTTTCTCGGTCGTTCCATGAGTCGCACGACCGTGCGTCTCCGAGGGCCGGACCGGTGAGTCGCACCCCCGGTGCATCTCCGAGAACAGTTGTCTGGGTTTGAGCGATATCGGCGACGCACGACCGTGCGATAGGTCGAACGACCGTGCGTCAGGCTGAGGGCAGTTTTGTCATTTGGCACATTATAAATACCCCCATCTGCTTCCAAACACTTCATTCGCGAACCCTAGCCATCTGCAGCCGTTCCAGAGCAATATCTCTTCAAATCGCACGGTTTTTCGCACGATTTCACACCCTACTTCGCACGGTACGTTCCTTCATGTAGATTATCTGTTTTTTCGCTTTTTAGGGTAGATTCATCCGTTTCTTCAAGGCCTTTTAGGGTTCTCTTCATAAACAAATCGAAACCCTAACCCTTGTAAGAGCCATTCGTATCGTGAACATCCGGTGCAGTTTCCGACCCCTGTTTGTACAAAAAAGTTGTTGATTTTGAAAAAATCTGGCTATTCGAAGTTCAGGGATTTGAAATCTGCAGAACAGGTGTCGCACGGACGTTCCTTGGATGGAACGGTCTTGCACTGCCGGATATTCACGATGATCTGCTTGTTGGTCGGTGTTGCACGGTGGTGCCGTTGGTCGCACGCCGTGCAGTTCCGACGGATTTGGGCAACTTTTGTTGGTTATCAGCGACGCACGACCGTGCGTCTCGTCGCACGACCGTGCCATATGCCCAGATCAGATTCACAGCTTCTTCATAATTGGCTGCTCAGTTGTTTTTGATTCAAATTTTTCATGTTTCCATCTTTCTAACGTTATTCCTCATACAGATGGACCATCCTTTCCTTCAATTTGACCCCAATAATGAGCGAGAAGCACTTTGCATTCCGAGACGCGACGCCTTATGGGCAAGGCGGGGGCAATTCGGAGTCCCCCGATGGCTGGATTGGGAAGTCTTGAGGGAGCTGAATCAGTATGATAGACTGGATAACATGATCAGTATCCCGCTTGCAAATCTGGTCGGTATCAACCGACCCATCTACCGTGAGCTGACAATAGAGTTCTTCTAAACCTATGCCTATGAAAAGCCGGTTGCATATAGAAGACACAAATTCTGACACAAGGAGCGGGTAGTTTTCAGATTGGGTAGAAAATGGAATACGTGGTCGATGGGGCGTTTGGGTAGAAGGCTCGGGATCTATACAAGGGAAGACATGGATGATTCCGATGTCTTCACAGATCAGTTCACATTCCCATCTGATGCAGCACGGGATGCATTTTGGGCTGAAAATGCAGTTGGGGACCCTTACAACCCGAGGATGTCGAAGGCTTCACGACTGAGAGACCCTTTGGTGCGAGTGATGCACCATGTGTTCAGCCACACAATTTGCGGGCGCATGGACAGTCTTGATGGAGCAAATATCAACCTAGCCGCAAGAATGGCTGAATACTTCGTGAAGTGCTCGGGGCGGACTCCGAACAGTGAGATACACGGCGGTCAGTATGTGACCGAATTAGCCTACAACTTAGGCTTGATGACTGAGGAGGTGCTTCAGAGTCTCACTCTGATAACTGAGGGGGTTTTTGTTGATATCAGGTCACTGAAGGGGATGGGTTTGATTGTGGAAACTGATAGGGGGGACAGGTTGAAAGGGTTGAACAATGAGGTGTGAGACCCATTGCCTCCAGCTGTGGAGGAAAATGAGGATGAGGAGATGCATGATCAGGAGCATCCGGAGCAGCAGCAGCACCAGCCCCAGCCACAGACGCCACCACATTCACCGCAGCACCATGCATTCCACCAACATCAGGACGGGCTCGTGTTCTATCAGTAGTTCCAGCAGATGCAAGTTAACCAGGATCAGATCAGGGTTAACCAGGAATAGCATGGGGTTTATATTGACCAGATCCGGTCTAGACATGACGAGATTAGGGCCGCTTAGGATCAGCTTCGGGCAAACCAGGATAGTTTATATCAGGGAGTAAGTGCTGGGTTTTCATATCTGTTTGGGTAGATGCATCATGCATATCCCGACTATTTTCAGCATCCTCCACAGTTCCCACCGTGGAACCCACCTGGTTACGGAGATTCGGGTCCGTCCTTTACTAGAGACGATGATGGTGATGATGCGTAGGAGTCGGTGGTTTTGATTGTTGGTGGTTGTTTCTATTTCAGTACTTTATTTTGGGTGTTTATTTTGACTGTTATTTCGAACACCCCGGCTATGTACTCTTTTATTTTTCTGACACTTTCGTTTGTTTACTTTATTTGGTATTGGCATTTCTAGTATTTCTACTTATGTATATTATGGTTTTTTTGTGATTTTTCTGTTTCTGTTCTGTTTTGGTGCACATGTGACATACTTGCAGGTTTTGGCGATAAAATCTTGGACCGTAGCACGTGACAGATACAGCTTTGGAAGTCTCGTGGCATCAACATCATCTTGAGGGGAGTACTATTATCCTTTTCTCTATATTTTGGGTCTCGCATTGGGGACAATGCGAAGTTCAAGTGTGGGGAGGGGGTTAACTTTGTTAGCTTTGTTTGTCCTCTTTTAAAAAAAAAATCAGAAAAATCATTCAAAAATACTTGTATTTTGTATATATTTTAGTAAATAAACCGGTTGGTTGTGTTTTAGAAAGCTTCGGACTTGATAAAAACTCGACAAGCAAAATATTTTTGAAAAAGGAAACCGGAAAGCGTGACAAACAAAGAAAGACTTACATGATAGTTTTCACACTTTTACCCATTCCTTCCGTTATGTGAGCATATTTGAGCCTTGATATTGTTATATATTTGTTCATTTCGGATATAGGAGTGAGCCGGATGTTATGTGTAATTTAGAACTTGTCACTAGTATGCTTGTTAAGACCATGAACTTGCGGAATTGTGTAGAAGTGATAGAGGCACTTAGATTACCCCTTTGTTGTAAACCTTGTTATTTGTGTTGTGCTTCCCGTAAACCTTATATTACCCTTTAGGATTAACCATGTCGAGCCTTCCCGTTTACCTTTGTTTACCCACATTATCGCCCACTTAGCCAAATTTAGCATTTTTATGTTTTATACCTTTTTAGTGTTGAAACTCGGTCAAAATAATCGTTTAACTAGCGTTTGTTATAGTTTATTTATCTAGTTTCTATGTTTAAAAAAAACCAGAAAATAAAACACCCTAAAATAGGGTGAAGTCGACGAAAATCGAGCAATTTTGAATGCTTAAATGTTAAAATATCGTTGATTAGCTCGATTGCGCAATAGTCGCCTTTTTAAGGCATTTGTATGTATAGTTGTATTGTTTGTTGCTAGTTAAACGCTACTACCGAGTTTTAACCATTTTCGCCACTTTAAATATCCATTTCCATACCCTTCGCCCAAGCCGAACGTTATAACCCGTAAAGACCTCTTGATTTACACTTTTTCGCATGTTAGTTGGTGGAGACGAGATCTTATGACAAGCTTATGATATTACACATTTCATCGACGAGGCATTGAGTGTTTGCAGGTACACCTTTTAAGTATGTTTCATAAATAAAACCGAGTGTGTGTGGACATTGTGAGTTGTGTGAAGATTAACATGTTGAGTCAATTAAATGTGAAGTCACGGCTTTTTGGTTGTCGATATATATTTGCATATGCTTGGTGGGTTTGAGTCTTTTGATGTCGTCTTTCGAAAAACCGGCTAATCGTCTATAGTTGTTTTCAATAAAATAGTGTGTAAATTATCGTTCGTGTTTGATTCTGTCTTTTATTGCATTTTGGTTAAGCTTGCTTGAGGACAAGCAAGGTTCAAGTGTGGGGAGATTTGATATTCGCTAATTTACACATATTTTAGTCCCCCGTTTTACCCCTATTTTATGCGTTTTCGGCCGTAAAACCGTCATTCGGATGCTTAATCATCTACACTTTTGTTTACAGGCCTAAAACAGCATACCAGACAAGGTGATAGCGAAAACGAGGACTTTCCGGACAAAACGACGAAGCTGCGAACATTCTGTTAAGAAAACAGACCTGGGCGTGTGGAACAGCCGTGCGACCTGATGCACGACCGTGCATCTCCGACAAAAACAACTCAGTCCGGCATTGAACGAACGTGCAACTCGGCGTGCAAGGAAATCAAGACCATCCTGGTGATGCACGGTCGTTCCAGATCTTGCACCCCGTGCGGATCCGATGATCCAGCCAAACCTCGATACTGAACGGTCAGTGCGACTAGGCGTGCAACAAGAACCCGACATTGAACGACCGTGCCATCGGAAGAACCGTCGTGCGATATCGAATCTGGTCAAAGATCTGATGACGTCATGCAGTATGGTGCACCATACTACAATAATTGCTTAAAGTGCACGGTCGTGCAAAAGGAAGAACGACCGTGCGACATCGAAAAAATATAAAAACCAGCAGAAACATTCTGCTCGATATTCTGGAATTTTGGGAGCTTCACAGGAGATTTTACAGGCTCCGGAGGCTTTGCTTTTGACCCGGATTCAAGCCACATTGTGCCGTTTAGCTCCATTACTATCCGGATTCTTAATCTTATGCTTGTTTATGGTTTGGTTTTCTAATCTTTCCATGATTTTGTTAATCTTTCAAGCATTTAGATTAATGTTTATGTATTATTGTAGCCTTTGGGCAAAAACACAACAATCCCTTGCTTGATTATAACCATTAGTGTGTTAATCTTTGTTTGTAATGATATTTTGAAGTGTTTTCTATGTTAATCTTTGATGATTAGTTTGCAACCTTGTTATTGATATTGATTTCTTGATTATAAGTAATTGTGTTGGATGATTGATGCTTGGTTAGTTAAGATAGTTGAAAATGAAGCTTAATTAATCTTGTATTAGTAAACTTTAAACTTTGTTAACTAGTTTAGCTTGGTTTAAATGTGTGCATCATGATACTAGAAGTGGTTAGTGATTTAATAAAATGTAATTATTGTTAATCAAGAAAGCTTGCCGTCACGTAAGGACCTAAACGGGTTAGATGGTGTCGTTATGAATTCTTAACATGAATTGTTAATCTTGTTAGTAGTTTAGGCCAAAATTGCTTTTCTTGATGAATTTGTGTTTAAGATTTGTAAAATGAACTCGGTTGTGATTTAATCTAGTTTATGCTTGTATCGGTGGTTACATTGTGTTTATCGGTGTCACTTTCCTTGATTAAGTGCGGTTAGAAAACTCCTAACGGACGACTAACTTATTTTTAAGAGATTTTCATAGACATTTATCAATTGCACGTTAAAGAACAGTTTTAGGTGGTTAAAGTGTCTTTATCGTTTTAGCTTTCCGAATGATTGTCATGTTAGGATTCCCGAAAGGGATACTAATTGTCTTAAAATGGAAATTGACCGAATGCTTCTAGTGCCAAAACCGACTTAGTTGACATGCTTTGGTTGTGTATTAAGCAAGGCTTTTTATCTATATTTTACTATGTTTTTATAAGTATTTATTTATGCTTACTTTAGTTTAATTAAAATCAAACAACTTATGTTTTTACCGGTAGTTTAGTGACAAAGGTCTAGTATTAATTCTCCGCCCATTTCCTTGGATCGATACTTGGTTCTTACCGATACTTTACTACATATATGACGGGGTACACTTGCCTCTTTTGTGTGTGTTTTGATGTAGAAGTAATAATCACTTTTATAAATTTAAAACCAAATTGTGTGTAATTTCATTGTAAAAATATGTGTAGTCGCGCACACGTCAAACACTAAACACCTTGGATGATCTGGAGATGCTCACATTTGCTATAAATAGGTGCATTTGGGCAGCATTCTCACTTGCACAATTCAAATTTTTATACTCTCACAATTGCTCAAGCTTTGGAGCATTCTCTGGAGCATCCTAAGCATTAAGGAAGCTCTCTTAAGTTTAATCTTCGTGCTAAGGACCCTTGTAAGCGTTCTTAGCTCCTGTAGTTTAGTTTTTTAGCTTAATGACCGAAAGTCAAGGATATCGTAATGATACTTTGACTTTGTGATTAATCACTAATGGTCCAGCCATTATTCGAATTGAAAGTGGATATGTGTTGGTACTTAAGTAGGTGATAATCCCTCAAAATGGCACCTCCTAATTATCATGTTTACTTAGTCAATTGTCGAGTCAAAAAAATGAACAGTAAAGTCAAACGAGTCAGTTTTTATAAAATAATTCATAATTGATAATGTAGAAGTTATGTTTTATCACTTAAATAACTTGGTAAATAATATAAGAACATGTTTTAGCATGTTCAACCCGACAATTCTGAGTATTAGGCTCGGTTCGCAACCGAAAGTCGCAAAGGTAGACTTTTGCTTTGACTTTCAGTTCTGACTCGAATTAGCTTAATTTAGTTATGCTTTTGGGTTCCTTTGTGACCATGTTATATGTTAGAATAGCCCTCTGAGGTTATACTCCATGGTCCCATAGAAATCTTAGTATATTGCATTTTCCGTTATTTGTTTAAAAGATTGACCATTATGCCCTTATGTTATAAAAATGAGATTTTTGAAACTGTGAGATGACAAAAAACTTTATTACTGAAATATAAGTATGTCCACAAAATTTGACATCAGTTTCTGGTCTCAAACTAAAGTTATGCAAGATAGCGTAAAATGAAACTTTTTGTTAATTAAATGGCATTTTAGCATAAATCATATTTAAACCCAGATTTTGGCACCAAACTCATGTCCTACTGTTTTAATATAATTTTTAGGGAATTTTGACAAATTTTATACTGACCATAACATAGAGTTCTTGCATTAACTCGATAATTGACGATAATGCCCTTTTCATTTATAAAATGAGTTTTACACATCATTTACATGCCAAACCTTTTCCAACTAATGTTATATATTAAATATAATAATTTAAGCATTCAAGACTGATAAAAATCTCAAATATCGTCAAATATCGACTTTTTTGCGCATTAGGCGCATAGTATGGTTTAAAACCATATTTAGCACCTAAGACACGGTACTTACTGATTTGATAAATAAATCTTAATATCTTAACAGTAAGTATAAGTCGTGAACTCAGATTTCCAATTTGGTCCTTAAAACATATGTGAAATGACCAAAATGCCCCTCTGATATATAGTTTGGCCATAAATGATGACCCTCACGTATGTTTGATATTTTACTGATGTAACATGATAAACTAATTATTTTTATTGATTATTTTAAACTAGAACCTCAGTTTGCTATTTAACCTCTTTTATAAACTTTAAATGACCAAAATACCCCTACGGGGCCTAAATTGATTTTAAATTCGTTTGGGGCATAATTGAAGATATCCTACTGATATCACAACATATTTTAAGCATAATAACTGATGGAACTTGTACATGACTCATTCGGTTACCCGTTATGCATATACGCGTTCGGTACGGTTTATGTAACTAGATTGCATAAATTAGCCGAAACGGGTCAAACTTTATCATTTTTACTTCAAAATACAGAATGTATTTAGTTTACCCATTATATACAAGTCTTCAAACTTGTCGGGTCTAAATCACATTCCAATCCGGTCACCGCTTAATCTAGCGTTTCGTACTGTAAACCTTTCTTTAAAACTAACCGGTCTAAGTTACAACTTGAATAAGACCCGTTAGGAATCTAATAGGTTAATAAATCCTTCGTTCCAGATTAAGAGCCCCGGTAGAAGTATTTGCACTTGCTGATAAGAATATACAGCTGAGTATAATTTACATTTTTAGCTCAGGTAAATACTTTTAACTTTTTTCCCTTATACGGGCCTGTGATACGGTAAACTATTACCGCTTGGTCGGGTGTAGAAACCTTGTAATAGAATATGGTTAAATTGTATAATCCCACTTTAATCAGTATTGCTTGATAACAAATAACATTGGGGGTTAACGACCGAGCCCGGGATATCCTTGGCTCATTCAAAAAGCGTGAATGGCCACGACTTAAGCACGGGGTGTAGGCATACACCTGTCTGTTGCGTATGTAAACGATATACTCACTCGTGAGGAAACTTCTTATGAGTTTATATTTGTGGTGTGTCGATTAATCTTGTTCGGCTTTTATACCGGCCCTAAATGTTGGACAAACATGTGAATCTGATACAAGATTGTTATTAACATAATTATCCCAAGTTATAAAATGTTTGTGCCTTGTGCATTTAAACCAATTTTTATAAATGTTTTCAAAAGAGTCGGTTAATTGTATTTACCAGTGTAAACTGACGTATTTTTCCAAAAAGACTAAGTGACAGGTACCGTACGTAGTTGGCTGGGAGCTCGGGGCGTTAATAAAGAATCTTGCAAGTTCTGAACGTCTAAAGTCTGTTGAACAATATTTATAATTCTGTTTTAAGGTCCGCCTGTGGATCCACTTACAACCGTTTGTATAATATTTATTTATACTTTGAATTTCGGTTTGTAATATTATTATTTTTCATCCAAGACTTCCGCTGTGCATTAAACTGTGAACATTGACTATGATGATATCAACTACGTCACAGTATTCCCCACCGTGCCCACGGGTTATACGTGGAAATATCGGTGTGTGACAGGTTGGTATCAGACCCAACATTGAGTGAATTAAACACCAGCCTTTTGTGTTTAATATCAATTACACTGTTGCACATTTCTTGACTTCCGAGTCTTGGCAAACAACTTAGGACTAATCCTAATCTTAATTGTTTTGCTTTATTTGGTTTTGTTTTGACAGGACTTCAAATTAACATGCCACCAAGAGTTAGGGGAAGGAGCGGACGAGGAAAAGCGCCAATGAGGGGCAGGAATGTCACGAGGCCGGACCATCTCATCGGCGCACACTGACGTGTGCGTATATATACATAATTTTGCAATGAAATTACACACGATTTGGTTTTAAATTTATAAAAGTGATTATTACTTTTACATCAAAACACACACGAAAGAGGCAAGTGTACCCCATCATATATGTAGTAAAGTATCGGTAAGAACCAAGTATCGATCCACGGAAATGGGCGGAGAAATAATACTAGACCTTTGTCACTAAACTACCGGTAAAAACATAAGTTTTGTGATTTTTAAATAAACTAAAGTAAGCATAAACAAATACTTATAAAAACATAATAAATAATAGATAAATAGCCTTGCTTAATACACAACCAAAGCATGTCAACTAAGTCAGTTTTGGCACTAGAAGCATTCGGTCAATTTTCCATTTTAAGACAATTAGTATCCCTTTCGGGAATCCTAACATGACAATCATTCGGAAAGTTAAAAAGATAAACACACTTTAACCACCTAAAATTGTTCTTTAACGTGCAATTGATAAATGTCTATGAAAATCTCTTAAAAATAAGTTAGTCAGCCGTTAGGATTATTCTAACCTCACTTAAACAAGGAAAGCGACACCGATAAACACAATGCAACCACCGAGACAAGCATAAACAAGATTAAATCACAACCGAGTTCATTTTACAAATCTTGCACATAAATTCACTAAGATAGCAATTTTGGCCTAAACTAATAACTAAGCTAACAAATCATGGCAAGAATTTATAACGACACCATCTAACCCGTTAAGGTCCTTACGTGACGGCAAGCTCTCTTGATTAATAATAATTACATTTTATTAAATCACTAACCATTTCTAGTATCATGATGCACACATTTAAACCAAGCTAAACTAGTTAACCAAGTTCAAAGTTTACTAATACAAGATTAATTAAGCTTCATTTTTCAACTATCTTAACTAACCAAATACCAATCATCCAACACAATTACTTATAATCAAGAAATCAATATCAATAACAAGGTTGCAAACTAATCATCAAAGATAATCATAGAAAATACTTCCAAATGTCATTACAAACAAAGATTAACATACTAATAGCTATAATCAAGCAAGGGATTGTTGTGTTTTTTCCCAAAGGCTACAATAATACATAAACATTAATCTAAATGCTTGAAAGATTAACAAAATCATGGAAAGATTAGAAAACCAAACCATAAACAAGCATAAGATTAAGAATCCGGATAGTAATAGAGCTAAACGGGACAATGCGGCTTGAATCCGGGTGAAAGCTAACGCCTCCGGAGCCTGAAAATCGCCTGAATTGCTCTCCAAAATTCCAGAATTACGAGCAGAATGTTTCTGCAAGTTTTTATATATTTTCGGTCTCGCACGGTCGTGCGTCCTGTTGCACGACCGTGCACTTTATGCATTATTGGAGTTACTATGCACCATACCGCATGACGTCATCAGATCTTGACCAGATTTCGATCGGCAAGGACGTGCCATGGGGTGCACGGGCGTGCATCACCTAGATGGGCCTTGTTGTCGCATCCGCACGGGGGTGCATCACCGAGATGGGCCTTGTTGTCGCATCCGCACGGGGGTGCCACCAGTCGCACGGGGGTGCATCACCGAGATTTCGTTGCACTCCTGATCGCACTGGGTGTGCAACGCCGAGCTAAGCTTTGTTGTCGCATCCGCACGGGGGTGCCACCAGTCGCACGGGGGTGCATCACCGAGATGGGTCTTGTTGTCGCATCCGCACGGGGGTGCCACCTGTCGCACGGGGGTGCAACTTGCCCAGGTCAGAATTTTCCACAGAATGTTCGCTGTTCATTCGTTTCGCCCGGAAAATCCTCGTTTTCACTATCATCTTGTCTGGTATGCTGTTTTAGGCCTGTAAACAAAAGTATACTTGATTAAGTATCTGAATGACGGTTTTACGGCCGAAAACGCATAAAATGGGGATAAAATGGGGGACTAAAATATGTATAAATTAGCGAATATCAAATCTCCCCACACTTGAACCTTTCTTGTCCTCAAGCAAGCTAAACTAAAATGCAATAAAAGATAGAATCAAACAAGAACGATAATTTACACACTATTTTATTGAAAACAACTATAAACGGTTAGCCGGTTTTTCGAAAGACAACATCAAAAGACTCAAACCCAACAAGCATATGCAAATATATAGCGATAACCAAAAAACTGTGACTTCACATTTAATTGACTCAACATTAACATCTTCACACAACTCACAATGTTCACACACACTCGGTTTTATTTATGAAACATACATAAAATGTGTACGTGCAAACACTCAATGCCTCGTCAATGAAATGTGTAATATCATAAGCTTGTCATAAGATCTCGTCTCCACCAACTAACATGCGAAAAAGTGTAAATCAAGAGGTCTTTACGGGTTGTAACGTTAGGCTTGGGCGAAGGGTATGGAAATGGATATTTAAAGTGGCGAAAACGGTTAAAACTCGGTAGTAGCGTTTAACTAGCAACAAACAATACAACTATACAAACAAATGCCTTAAAAAGGCGACTATTGCGCAATCGAGCTCATCAATGAAATTTTTAACATTTAAGCATTCAAAATTGCTCGATTTTTGTCAACTTCACCCTATTTTAGGGTGTTTTATTTTCTGTTTTTTTTTTTGCTTTGCAAACTAATTATACAATAAACTGAAACAACGCTAGTTAAACGATTATTTTGACCGAGTTTCAACACAAAAGGGTTTAAAACATAAAAAGGCTAAATTTGGCTAAGTGGGCGATAATGTGGGTAAACAAAGGTAAACGGGAAGGCTCGACATGGTTAATCCTAAAGGGTAGTATAAGGTTTACGGGAAGCACAACACAAAGAACAAGGTTTACAACAAAGGGGTAATCTAAGTACCTCTATCACTTCTACACAATTCCGCAAGTTCATGGTCTTAACAAGCATACTAGTGACAAGTTCTAAATTACACATAACATCCGGCTCACTCCTATATCCGAAATGAAAAAATATATAACAATATTAAGGCTCAAATATGCTCACGTAACGGAAGGAATGGGTAAAAGTGTGAAAACTATCATGCAAGTCTTTCTTTGTTTGCCACGCTTTCCGGTTTCCTTTTTCAAAAAGATTTTGCTTGTCGAGTTTTTATCAAGTCCGGAGCTTTCTAAAACACAACCAACCGGTTTATTTACTAAAGATATACAATATACATGTATTTTTTAATCATTTTTCTGAATTTTCTGATTTTTTTTTAACGAGGACAAACAAAGTTAACAAAGTTAACCCCCTCCCCACACTTGAACTTCGCATTGTCCCCAATGCGAGACCCGAAATATAGAGAAAAGGATAATAGTACTCCCCTCAAGATGATGTTGATGCAACGAGACTTCCGAAAATGTATCTGCCACGTGCTCCGGTCCAAGATTTGATACCCAAAGCCCTTATAGCGCCCAAAGACGCTCCTGCTACATTTTTAATCACCGAGTCAGTAGCGTAGACTCATGCTAAATTTTTGTCGGCGAGTCGATAGCAAGACTCATGCTAAATTTTTGTCGGCGAGTCGATAGCAAGACTCATGTCCCCACACTTATGATGTGTGCGGGGCGTGGAGTTCGATAACCTCCACCGCCGACTCGATCGGCCCGGTAACGTAAAGCTTCAAGCGGTGCCCATTCACTTTGAAAATAACGCCGTCCGCGTTCTCTATTGCAACAGTTCCATAAGAAAATACCTCTTTTACTGTGTATGGTCATGTCCAATGTGAATGAAGTTTTCCTGGAAATAGGCGCAACAAATTATTATTATTATTTTTTTTTTGTGTGTGTGTGGTCGTTCGTTGTCCGCCATGATTATGTTTCCTACGTCCCCTGAGCCCTCGGCTTCAGCGGGTACCACCGGCTCGTCCGCAGCTGCTGCGAGTTGCAGCGCAACCGCGCGGGATCTCTCACGAAGACGTCTCCTCAGATCACGCTCGGGTTTGTCTGAAGGCTCAACAGCGTCGGGAGCGGGGGGTTGAGGACAACAATCTGCAAACGAGAAATTGACACACATGCATATAATGTTATTATAATAAAGGTTTTTTTTTTTTTTTTTTTTTTTGAAAAGAAACAGAATATTATTTTAAATGGGCTGAAAATTTTATAAAAATTCGAAAATGAGCCCGTAATTTTATAAAAATTAAAGCAATAAAAATAATCAAATCGGCTAATACAAAAATGATTTAAAGGTGCCGAAAACCCAATGAATAAATGAATAAATAAATCCGGATCAAAATAAATAAATGGAACAAAAATTTACAAGTGTGAAAAAAAAAATATTAACAAAATTGAATTAAAAGCAAGAAATATTAACAAATAAATAATCAAGAAATTATACACAAATATTAACAAGTATATACACCGATAACATAATGACTCGGGTCGTTCCTAAAACTCGCCATTTCCCCGGCAACGGCGCCAAAAACTTGACGTGTGCATATATATACATAATTTTGCAATGAAATTACACACGATTTGGTTTTAAATTTATAAAAGTGATTATTACTTTTACATCAAAACACACACGAAAGAGGCAAGTGTACCCCATCATATATGTAGTAAAGTATCGGTAAGAACCAAGTATCGATCCACGGAAATGGGCGGAGAAATAATACTAGACCTTTGTCACTAAACTACCGGTAAAAACATAAGTTTTGTGATTTTTAAATAAACTAAAGTAAGCATAAACAAATACTTATAAAAACATAATAAATAATAGATAAATAGCCTTGCTTAATACACAACCAAAGCATGTCAACTAAGTCAGTTTTGGCACTAGAAGCATTCGGTCAATTTTCCATTTTAAGACAATTAGTATCCCTTTCGGGAATCCTAACATGACAATCATTCGGAAAGTTAAAAAGATAAACACACTTTAACCACCTAAAATTGTTCTTTAACGTGCAATTGATAAATGTCTATGAAAATCTCTTAAAAATAAGTTAGTCAGCCGTTAGGATTATTCTAACATCACTTAAACAAGGAAAGCGACACCGATAAACACAATGCAACCACCGAGACAAGCATAAACTAGATTAAATCACAACCGAGTTCATTTTACAAATCTTGCACATAAATTCACTAAGATAGCAATTTTGGCCTAAACTACTAACTAAGCTAACAAATCATGGCAAGAATTTATAACGACACCATCTAACCCGTTAAGGTCCTTACGTGACGGCAAGCTCTCTTGATTAATAATAATTACATTTTATTAAATCACTAACCATTTCTAGTATCATGATGCACACATTTAAACCAAGCTAAACTAGTTAACCAAGTTCAAAGTTTACTAATACAAGATTAATTAAGCTTCATTTTTCAACTATCTTAACTAACCAAATACCAATCATCCAACACAATTACTTATAATCAAGAAATCAATATCAATAACAAGGTTGCAAACTAATCATCAAAGATAATCATAGAAAATACTTCCAAATGTCATTACAAACAAAGATTAACATACTAATAGCTATAATCAAGCAAGGGATTGTTGTGTTTTTGCCCAAAGGCTACAATAATACATAAACATTAATCTAAATGCTTGAAAGATTAACAAAATCATGGAAAGATTAGAAAACCAAACCATAAACAAGCATAAGATTAAGAATCCGGATAGTAATAGAGCTAAACGGGACAATGCGGCTTGAATCCGGGTGAAAGCTAACGCCTCCGGAGCCTGAAAATCGCCTGAATTGCTCTCCAAAATTCCAGAATTACGAGCAGAATGTTTCTGCAAGTTTTTATATATTTTCGGTCTCGCACGGTCGTGCGTCCTGTTGCACGACCGTGCACTTTATGCATTATTGGAGTTACTATGCACCATACCGCATGACGTCATCAGATCTTGACCAGATTTCGATCGGCACGGACGTGCCATGGGGTGCACGGGCGTGCATCACCTAGATGGGCCTTGTTGTCGCATCCGCACGGGGGTGCATCACCGAGATGGGCCTTGTTGTCGCATCCGCACGGGGGTGCCACCAGTCGCACGGGGGTGCATCACCGAGATTTCGTTGCACTCCTGATCGCACTGGGTGTGCAACGCCGAGCTAAGCTTTGTTGTCGCATCCGCACGGGGGTGCCACCAGTCGCACGGGGGTGCATCACCGAGATGGGTCTTGTTGTCGCATCCGCACGGGGGTGCCACCTGTCGCACGGGGGTGCAACTTGCCCAGGTCAGAATTTTCCACAGAATGTTCGCTGTTCATTCGTTTCGCCCGGAAAATCCTCGTTTTCACTATCATCTTGTCTGGTATGCTGTTTTAGGCCTGTAAACAAAAGTATACTTGATTAAGTATCTGAATGACGGTTTTACGGCCGAAAACGCATAAAATGGGGATAAAATGGGGGACTAAAATATGTATAAATTAGCGAATATCACACACCATCAGCAACACTCAGCTCCAGTCCACTCGAAGACTGGAGGACCTATTTGGAGCCCGCGCGAGACGCTCAGTCTCGCTTAGCTCCTCACCATCTTACCATCATTCGTTCGGGCCACATCAAGATGAATAGCCTCATGATTCTCATCATTCTTTCATTCCTTTGCAGTGTTTAGGTTCACACAGTTCCTTCCATAACCCAACACCTTATTTCTAGAGCCGGTTCAACCCAATGAACCAAATCGAAGAACCAGAGGGTCAAAACCCTTTGGGACCCGCTGACCACTTTCCTGAGTACCAGGATATGGAGATGGACGAGGATCCAGATCCTGAAATGCTGCCTTCTGGGATGCCGACGCATCCCATCGAGATCTCTAGCGGATCATCTTTCCATGGTTCTCCTTACAGAGGCCCTGATATCTGGGCCGAAAGGTAGGGCTCATACAACTGGGAGTTCACACCTCCCCACAACCCACCACAATAGCGGGCCCCTTCTGAGGACCCACACTTCCAGGCGGTCACGCCACCACCACCACCAGCACCAGAGCAGCCACCACCTCCAGAACCATCGAGGCGACGAAGAACTGCACGAATGTCCGTGCGTGGGGGTATTCATTTCAGCTCCCCTAACACTCTAGCAACAGCAACTACCCGCCGCTCTATGAAGACCCGCAAAATGGGTGGGCCTTTAAATGCAGTTTCTGAAATCAACTCTGCACCAGTCGCACCTGCACCACCCATGGGTTATGAAAACCCGATTCCATCTTACCTAGGTGCAGCTGGGTACAACCCGTTTGAGCAGCAAGCTAACTCGGGTTACAACTACAACAATGCCCCTACCATTGACCCATACATCGAGGCAGCGAACTACAACGCTCTCTACCCTGGGCCCTTCCCAGCTACGTACCCAACTGGGTACCCTGCATATGGGTATCAATACCCACCACTCCACAACCTCAGCAGCAGCAGCCGCCGCAGCCACCACAAATTCAACCACCACAGCAGCAAGAAATCCTCCAGAGGTTGCACGAGGTGGAACAAAGGGTAGACGAAGAGCGTAGAAGTTGCCGCGGTCTTCTAAAGGGTTTGGCAAACCTCATTAAAGGGAAGAAGAAGATGGATTATTAGAAATCCTTATTTATTGTTTTGTAATTTCATTTGCAATTAAGTCCCTGTGTGGACATTTCATTTATGTACTTGGTCCCTGCATGGACTTGTCTTTCTTTATTTTAGTCCCTGCGTGGACAAGTTATTTATCAAAGTCCTGTTTAGGGCAGCTATTGTATTTTTGAGACAATTTATGGAATGTTTCATTTCAAAATTTCTACTTGTCATTATATATATGCATGTACTATATAAAACAAATCAAGATATCAT
The DNA here is from genome assembly GCA_030545235.1 of Helianthus tuberosus. Taxonomy (NCBI): domain Eukaryota; kingdom Viridiplantae; phylum Streptophyta; class Magnoliopsida; order Asterales; family Asteraceae; genus Helianthus; species Helianthus tuberosus. The sequence goes on from JARYGA010059832.1 coordinate 111,169, forward strand.
TCCAATTTATAATTGATCCGCCATTAAATCTCAAAATAAAATCTTAAAAGTAAAACCTAGCCTATATGTCATTTTAAAGACATGGCCATGATGGTAAATCCTTTTTAAGATAATAAATCCTTGTTAACTTCTAAGAACGTGTTAGCACTCTTGACAAATGTGGTTCGATAAAATCACACTAGTCATCCTTATATTGGATTCTTCCAATTCCTCATTTAGCCTAATGATCTAGAAATCATGGCTTATATCATCAAGTAAGATGATTATATTTTAAACATCCATTACTGATGAAGTGCCTACGGGTTATACCTATTGTCCTAAAAGACAAATGATAGTGGTGGTCAATGACTCCCTGTCAAGAAAGGTAATGAACTATGTCCGAACCTTAATGCCTTGATCATATAAGATCATGGCTTGTAAATTCCAAACTGTCCTTGTGACAAGGCCTTTTGTTCCATTTTAATATCCTTGATAGTTTCTAACTAGGTATAACTATGATGAAAAGTTTAAAATAAATATGATTATCAAATTAACCAAATATGGTCTATTTATACCATGATTAATGAATCATCGAAAATGATGATCCCATAATAGATTTCTAAACAAATTATTGTCAATTGTTTTATAGAAATCAAGCATCAGCATGCCCGAATCAGACGAGGTTAACAGTCACCCCAATATGGGGAATGTCAATACCAGAATGAATATAACGGGTGCGGACCTACAAGCAATGATAGATAATGCTGTCACCAGGGCTATCGACAGACAGTTCAAAGAACCAAGTAATACCCACACTAAGACACAGACTGTGGCTCATTCAAAGCCCCCTTCCAAAACACATACATCTCACAGGGACGATTCACATCATTCATCGAATCAGAAGAGTCTCCCCTCCAAACAAATTGTGTTAAATCAAGAACCGCGCTCAAAGACATGCTCTTATAAATACTTTGTCTCTTGCAAACCAAGGGACTTTACAGGAGAAAAAGGTGCCATTGATTGTATGACATGGCTTGATGAGATGGATACTGTAGTGGATATTAGTGGATGTGTAGAGCGGTATATTGTGAAGTTTGTTTCACAGTCATTTAAAGGAGAAGCATTGGCTTGGTGGAGATCGTTGGTTCAAGCCACATGGAAAATCCCACTTTATAACTTGTCTTGGGAACAATTTGTGGCACTTATCAAGGAAAATTCTGTCCTCAGCATGAGGTAGAAAAGGTTGAAACAGGCTTCTTTACTCTGGTCATGAAGAATTTGGATTGTCAGGCGTATGTGACGAGTTTCAACACCATGTCCCGTTTGGTTCCCTATTTGGTCACACCAGAACCAAAGCGCATAACGCGTTTTATTGGAGGCCTGGCACCATAAATCAAAAGAAATGTTAAAGCAACCAGGCCTACCACTTATAGGTCCATGGTGGACTTGTCCTTATCCCTCACCTTAGATGCAATCAGGAATAAGTCTGTTAAGACTTCTGATAAGGGAAAGACGAAAAGAGAAGAGGAGAATTCTCATCGTTCTGACAAGAAGAAAAAGGGGAATTCCGAGCATAAGAAGGGTTCCAAGTTCAAGAAAAACTCGAGTCAGTCAGATAATAAACCCAAGTGTAGGAACTGCAGAAAGCGTCATTCTGGAAAGTGTACGATCGACCCACATGCTAAACTTTGTGGGATTTGCAAGACCAAGGGTCACAAGACTTTAGAATGCAAGGAGTTAAAGAACGCAACTTGTTACAATTGTAACGAGAAAGGGCATATCAAAACCAACTGCCCGAAACTTGCAAAGAAGCCTGAAGAGGCTAAAAAGACAAACGTACGAGTCTTCCAGATGAACGCCAAGGAGGCAATACAGAATGATAACGTTATAACAGGTACTTTCCTCATCAATGATGTTTACGCTAGAGTTCTGTTTGATTCTGGCGCAGATAAGTCATTTGTAGACAATAAATTTTGTAAACTGTTAAATCTGCCTGTTAAAACTCTAGACATAAATTATGAAGTAGAATTGGCCGATGGTACTTTAGAGACTGCTTCAACGATTTTAGATGGATGTTTCATATCCATTAGGAACCACTCTTTTCCGTTGTCTTTGTTGCCAATGAAGCTAGCAGGATTTGATATAGTTATTGGCATGGATTGGTTATCTTTTAACCAAGCTTAAATTGTATGTGATAAGAAGCAAGTAGTTATCAAAACTCCTTATGGTGAGTCACTTACAATTCAAGGAGATACACAGTATGGATTGCCTAAACAAGTATCTATGCTTAAAGCATCAAAGTGTTTGAAGAAAGGTTGTGTTATTTATATGGCACAGGTAACGATTGATGAATCAAAGCCCAAGATTAAAGATATTCCTGTTATTTCAGAATACTCAGACGTGTTTCCTGAAGAGCTACATGGTTTACCTCCTGACAGACAAGTGGAATTTAGAATTGATATCATTCCAGGATCAGCCCCAGTAGCACAAGCTCCTTATCGTTTGGCATCGACTGAGATGAAAGAATTAAGAACACAGTTGGATGAATTACTGGAGAAGTGTTTCATTCGACCTAGCTCATCCCCTTAGGGAGTGCCTATTCTATTTGTGAAGAAAAAGGATGGATCAATGCGTCTATGCATTTGATTATCATGAGCTGAACAAAGTTACAATCAAGAACCGATATCCATTGCCCAGGATCGACGATCTGTTCGATCAACTGCAAGGGGCAAGTTACTTCTTAAAGATTGATCTGAGGTCAGGTTATCAGCAGTTGAAGGTCAGAACCGAAGATGTACACAAGACTGCATTCAGAACAAGATATGGCCACTACGAGTTCTTAGTGATGCCTTTCGGGCTCACTAATGCACCTGCAGCATTCATGGATCTCATGAATCGCGTTTGAAAGCCGTATCTAGACAAGTTTGTCATTGTCTTTATTGATGACATACTTATTTATTCAAAGAGCTAAGCCGATCATGAAAAACATCTCCGGTGTATCCTTAAACTTCTACAACAAGAGAAGCTCTACGCAAAATTCTCTAAATGTGAATTCTGGCTTCGAGAAGTCCAATTTCTTGGACACGTGGTAAGTGAGCGAGTTATCCAAGTGGATCCCGCTAAGATTGAAGCGATTATGAATTGGCAAGCACCTAAGACGCCCACTGGGATTTGCAGCTTCTTAGGTTTGGCAGGTTACTATAGACATTTAATTGAAAACTTTTCAAGAATTGCCGCACCTCTAACTTCGTTAACTCGCAAGAATGTAAAGTTTGACTGGGGTCCCAAGCAATAAGAATCTTTTGAGATCCTCAAGCAGAAATTAAGCAATGCTCCTGTGTTGACATTTCCAGAAGGGATAGAAGAGTTTGTTGTTTATGACGACGCATCGCACACTGGTATGGGTTGTGTGCTAATGCAGAGAGGCAAGGTTATTGCCTATGCTTCACATCAATTGAAGGTGCACGAAAAGAACTACACCACCCATGATTTGGAATTGGGTGTCGTTGTATTTGCACTAAAACTTTGGAGGCATTACCTATATGGAACCAAGTGTGTAATTTATTCAGATCATAAAAGCCTTCAACACTTGTTTAACTAAAAAGATCTCAACATGAGGCAGTGTCGTTGGATGGAGACACTGAACGATTATGATTACGAAATTCGCTACCATCCTTGCAAAGAGAATGTTGTTGCTGATGCATTAAGTAGGAAAGAAAGGGTAAAACCCATTAGGATCAATGCTAAAAGCATTGAACTGAAGAACAACTTGAATGAAAAACTGTTAGCTGCTCAGAAGGAAGCTATATTAGAAACTAACTTTCCGAATGAAAAGTTAGGTGTAACTGCTGATCAACTGTCTTTTGGAAAGGATGGAATCCTTAGATTAAATGGTCGAATCTGGGTTCCAATCCATGGAGGACTTAGAGATGTGATCCTCCAAGAAGCTCATAGTTCAAAATATTCGGTACATCTAGGTAGTGATAAAATGTACCAGGATCCGAAGGCAAATTATTGGTGGATAGGTTTGAATAAATCTATAGCCACTTATGTGGCTAAATGTCTGACGTGCGCACAGGTTAAAGCCGAACATCAAAAGCCGTTAGGTTTGCTACAACAACCTGAACCTCCCACTTGGAAATGGAAAATGGTAACTATGGATTTCATTACTAAGTTACCAAGGACGAAACACGGGAATGATATGATATGGGTTATAGTCGACAGGCTCCGATAAGGGAGACGCATAGCTCCGATAAACTAGCCCAACTTTATGTGGATGAGATTGTATCTCTCCATGGAGTGCCAGTGTCTATTATCTCTGATAGGGATACTAGATACACATCTCATTTTTGGAAAAGCTTTCAGCGCACTCCTTTAAATTTCAGTACTGCCTATCATCCTCAGACGGATGGGCAAAGCGAGCGTACGATTCAAACACTTGAGGATATGCTCAGGGCATGTTCTATTGATTTGGGTGGAAGTTGGGATAACCATCTTCCTTTGAATGAATTTTCTTACAATAATAGCTATCATTCGAGCATCCAAGCAGCGCCTTTCGAGGCCTTATATAGAAGGAAGTGCAGAACGCCAGTTTGTTGGGCGGAAATTGGAGAAACCCAACTATCAGGACCTGATATAGTCCTGGAGACGATGGACAAGATTGTTCATATCCGCAATCGTCTAAAAGCTGTCAGGGATAGGCAGAAAAGTTACGCTGATAAGAGGCGCAAACCTCTAAAATTTGAAGTTGGTGATAAAGTACTACTCAAAGTGTCACCGTGGAAAGGGGTGATGTGTTTTGGCTAAAAGGGCAAGCTAAGCCAATGATACATAGGACCATTCGAGATCATTGAATGCGTCAGAACTGTAGCCTACAAGCTAAATCTACCTGAAGAACTTAGTGGAATACACAACGTGTTTCACATCTGCAATTTAAAGAAATGTCTAGCTGATGAATCGCTAGCAATGTCCCATAAGGACGTGCAGATTGACGAGAGCTTGAAATTCGTTGAAAAACCGTTGTCGATCGAGGATCGACAGGTTAAGAAGCTTCGAAGAAAGAATGTGTCCATCGTAAAAGTGAAATGGGATGCCCGTAGAGGCCCAGAATATACGTGGGAAGTTGAATCCACGATGAAACAAAAATACCCTCATTTATTTTAGTAAATCTCGAGGTCGAGATTTCTTTTAAGGGGGTGAGGATGTAACACCTCGCAAAATCATGTCCAATATAATAAAGACACGTGTCATGAACTCTAAACGTGTAATGAATTGATCTTAAGGGACTAAAGTTGACAAACAAAGAAAGTATGTGTGTAGAAGGATCCAAAGTGTCAACATATGAAAACTATGCCTTTCAACAACCCCACATGATGATTATACTCTTAAACAAATAAATTGTGAAACGTATGAAGCCGTTTGTGAAAGAAAGTGGGAGTTTACAAGACGCGAGGGTTAAACGTGTCAACATGTTAAATTACTACCTCTGAGTGACCTTTTAACGAACCCGGGGCTTTGTAACGATTAATTATACTCTCAAGAACAAGTGACTTAAAATTCACGAGGTTTTGATATCGTTTGATATTAAATACGTTAATTTTATAAATAAAGGGTTAAAAGAGTCAACACGGTGAAACTAGTATTTTCGGTTATCGTTTAACGAAACCGGACCTAACAGTGTTTGATTATATCCTAAAGATCATCCAAATATAAACTTTATGGGTTAAAAGTGCTTAAAATAGAAGTTATTACGTTTTAAAAGGTTCAACGACCATTCTTGCCAAGTTTGAAACTTGATGAGCTGGACCCCCTAGGGGTCGCGCTGCGCGACACCAACACACCCCTGCCATCGCGCGATGCAACGGCCTGATTTTCATAGCCAGCATGCACAGGTGTAGGTCTCTACAATTTCTTCACCATTGTCAGCTTTAAACACATATATCTTGAAACAATGGACAATTTGCTGGTTTCTAATACCACCTAGGACACTTGTTATCATCTAAATACAACACTAAACACACCTGGGATGATCTGGAGATGCTCACATTTGCTATAAATAGGTGCATTTGGGCAGCATTCTCACTTGCTTAATTCAAATTTTCATACTCTCACAATTGCTCAAGCTTTGGAGCATTCTCTGGAGCATCCTAAGCATTAAGGAAGCTCTCGTAAGTTTAATCTTCGTGCTAATGTCCCTTGTAAGCGTTCTTAGCTCCTGTAGTTAAGTTTTTTTTAGCTTAATGATCGAAAGTCAACGATATCGTAATGATACTTTGAATTTGTGATTAATCACTAACGGTCCAGCCATTATTCGAATTGAAAGTGGCTATGTGTTGGTAATTAAGTAGGTGATAATCCCTCAAAAGGGCACCTCCTAATTATCACGTTTACTTAGTCAATTGTCAGGTCAAAGTAATGAACAGAAAAGTCAAACGAGTCAGTTTTTATAAAATAATTCTTAATTGATAATGTAGAAGTGATAAACTACGTTTTATCACTTAAATAACTTGGTAAATAATATAAGAACATGTTTTAGCATGTTCAAACCGATAATTCTGAGTATTAGGCTCGGTTCGCAACCAAAAGTCGCAAAAGTAGACTTTTGCTTTGACTTTCAGTTCTGACTCGAATTAGCTTAATTTAGTTATGCTTTAGGGTTCCTTTGTGACCATGTTATACGTTAGAATAGCCCTCTGAGGTTATACTCCATGGTCCCATAAAAATCTTAGTATATTGTATTTTCTGTTATTTGCTTAAAAGATTGACCATTATGCCCTTATGTTATAAAAACGAGATTTTTGAAAATGTGAGAGGACAAAAAGATTTATTACTGAAATATAAGTATGTCCACAAAATTTGACATCAGTTTCTGGTCTCAAACTAAAGTTATGCAAGATAGCGTAAAATGAAACTTTTTGTTAATTAAATGGCATTTTAGAATAAATCATATTTAAACCCAGATTTTGGCACCAAACTCATTACCTACTGTTTTAATATAATTTTTAGGGAATTTTAGAAATTTTGACAAATTTTATACTGACCATAACATAGAGTTCTTGCATGAAATCGGTAATTGACGATAATGCCCTTTTAATTTATAAAATGAGTTTTACACATCATTTACATGCCAAAACTCTTCCAACTGATGTTATATATTAAATAGAATAATTTAAGCATTCAAGACTGATAAAAATCTCAGAATTTTATAAACATCTCAAATATCGTTAAATATCGACTTTTATGCGAATTAGACGCATAGTATGGTTTAAAACCCTATTTAGCACCTAAGACATGATACTCACTGATTTCATAAATAAATCTTAATATCTTAACAGTAAGTATAAGTCATGAACTCATACTTCCAATTTGGTCCTTAAAACATATGTGAAATGACCAACATGCCCCTCCGATACATAGTTTGGCGATAAATGATGACCCTCACATATGTATGATATTTTACTGATGTAACAAGATAAAATAATTATTTTTACTGATTATTTTAAACCAGAACCTCAGTTTTCTATTTAACATCTTTTATAAACTTTAAAATGACCAAAATACCCCTACGGGGCTTAAATTGATTTTAAATTCGTTTGGGGCATAATTGAAGATGTCCTAATGATATCACAACATATTTTAAGCATAATAACATATGGAACTTGTACATGACTCATTCGGTTACCCGTTATGCAAATACGCGTTCGGTACGGTTTATGTAACTAGATTGCATAAATTAGCCGAAACGGGTCAAACTTTATCATTTTTACTTCAAAATCCAGAATGTATTTAGTTTACCCATTATATACAAGTCTTCATACTTTTCGGGTCTAAATCACATTCCAATCCGGTCACCGCTTAATCTAGCATTTCGTACCGTAAACCTTTCTTTAAAACTAACCGGTCTAAGTTACAACTTGAATAAGACCTGTTAGGAATCTAATAGGTTAATAAATCCTTTGTTCCAGATTAAGAGCATCGGTAGAAGTATTTGCACTTGCTGATTAGAATATACAGCTGAGTATAATTTACATTTTTAGCTCAGGTAAATACTTTTAACTTATTTTCCCTTATACGGGCTTGGGATACGATAAATTATTACCGCTTGGTCGGGTGTAGAAACCTTTTAATCGAATATGGTTAAATTGTATAATCCTGCTTTAATCAGTATTGCTTGATAACAAATAACATTGGGGGTTAACGACCGTGTCCGGGATATCCTTGGCTCATTCAAAAAGCGTGAATGGCCATGACTTAAGCACGGGGTGTAGGCATACACCTATCTGTTGCATTTGTAAAAGATATACTCACTCGTGAGGAAACTTCTTGTGAGTTTATAGTTGTGGTGTGTCGATTAATCTTGTTCGGATTTTATACCGGCCCTAAATGTTGGACAAACATGTGAATCTGATACAAGATTGTTATTAACATAATTGTCCCAAGTTATAAAATGTTTGTGCCTTGTGCATTTAAACCAGTTTTTATAAATGTTTTCAAAAGAGTCGGTTAATTGTATTTACCAGTGTAAACTAACGTATTTTCCAAAAAGACTAAGTGATAGGTATCGTACGTAATTAGCTGGGAGCTCGGGGCGTTAATAAAGAATCTTGCAAGTTCTGAACGTCTAAAGTCTGTTGAACAATATTTATAATTCTGTTTTAAGGTCTGCCTGTGGATCCACTTACAACCGTTTGTATAATATTTATTTATACTTTGAATTTCGGTTTGTAATATTATTATTTTCATCCAAGACTTCCGCTGTGCATTAAAATGTGAACATTGACTATGATGATATCAACTACGTCACGATATTCCCCACCGGGCCCACCGGTTATACGTGGAAATATCGGGGGTGTGACAATTAGTCCATCGGTGAGTCGTCAATTCCCCCAAGGTAGCTACTTATATATATATATATATATATAGGGTAAGGTTCATGTGAGAACTACCCTTATTGCGAGAACCGCGAGAACCAATGTGAACACAAAATAAAATCTAAAAAAAATAAAAAAAACACTCAATTTTTCGCTATATTTAGTTACAAAAAAAAAACCTTTTTTTTCGACTAACAGTTATCCATGCACATGTGCATATGTATCATTACTTCGACAAATTCCGTAATACGTTATTAGTAATAGACAATTGCACTTTAATTTACAATACCATCCGTAATACACTACTTTTTACATTACGAATATTCAAAATGCACATGTGCGTCATTAGGTATAACCATGATATAACATGTTTTGGTACAAAAAGTTTGTGATTTTGAATGTAGAAGTAGGCCCATATACATGTTTTTTGGTTAGTTATATCTAGTGGTTGATGGTTTGTCTATAGTTGTTACTTTATGATGTAATATGATGATTGGATGGTATAAATAGTGTTGATATACATGTAATAAAGTGAAAATATTGGTAATGGTATTGTATTATGGATGGTAGGAGGTAATGGTAGTGTATTATGGATGTTATGATAGATGAAAAGGAAAGTGTATTCAAAGTAGTGTACCAAAACACATTATTTCATGTTGATACATATAGATGCACATGTTTCTAATATTGGTAATGTAAAAAGTAGTGTATTACAAATGGTAGTGTAAATGAAAGTGCAATTGTCTAATATTTGTAATGAGTTACGGAATTTGTCAAAGAAATGATACATATGCACATGTGCATGTTTGTGTATTATGGATGGAATGATATATGATAGAGAAAGTGTATTCAAAGTAGTGTACGAAAACACCTTATTTCATGTTGATACATATAGATCCACATGTGCATTTCTAATATTGTTAACGTAAAAAGTAGTGTATTACACGTGGTAGTGTAAATGAAAGTGCAATTGACTAATATTTGTAATGAATTACAGAATTTGTCAAAGAAATGATACATATGCACATGTGCATGGATAACTGTTACTCGATTTTTTTTAGTTTTTTTATTATTAACGAAATATAGCGATTTTTACAAAAGAAATAGTAAAAAAATTTTGGGTGTTTTTTATATTTTTTTAGGTATTACTGTTTGTGTTCACACTGGTTCTCGCAATAAAGGGTGGTTCCTAACGGATCCTTCTCCTATATATATAGAAACGGGATCAGGAGAAAACGCTCAAAAGTGTGAGAACGGTGAGAACGCATCCTGGCGCAACACGTGTCACGCGGCATAATGAAGGGCGGAGGGTCTTTTTTGTCCTTTTATCTTCACCGTTTCCTGTTCCACTTTTCACAATATTATTTTATTTTTGGCGTTTAATATTTTTGGCGTTAACCAAATTCAATAATTAATGGCGTTTAATGGTTTCATTGTATTAACATTTTGGCGTTTATGGCGTTTTTCAAATCGTATGCCATTGGAACCCAGGGGGTTAGGAAATCTATTTGAATGGCGTTTTTCAAGGCATTTTAAACAAGATGGCCCATTGTTCTATTATTTTTTATATACATTTTGGAATTTGTGGTAACTTGGCGTTTTACAATTGAAAATTTATATTACAACCAGAGGGAAAACAATAGAAGTGAAGAAAATAAATTAAAATTCCTAATCGGATCATTTTTCACAATCTTCACTGTCATCAGTCTTTCTCTTCTTTATTACTACAAGAACTGTCGCCAAAATATATGGCTCTTTATGTAAAACTTAACAAACCCATCGGTTTGATTATTTTTGCCTGCTCGTCTGTTGAAGTGGCTTTTATGGATGTTTGGGGACATAGATCTATGACGTGTGGGTGGGTTTTTCTCTTTGATCTTCATCTTTATAACCATCCCACTCTTCAGTGTCATTGATCTCTTCTCCTCATCCAAGCCTTCTTCAAGAACAAAGAACACAAAATGACATATGACTGTCATCGGTATCTTTTTCTTGAAGATTTGTCCATCTCATGCAGCAAAATCTTACTGAGTTACTCCTCTCAGCTAACAATCCATTCAGTGAAACTTCATGAAGAACAATACTGAATATCCAAGAAAGCATATTAGCCATCTTTGATTTTTTTATTTTTTTGGCGTTTTACAATGAGTTGTATTTAGTAGTATTTGGCGTTTGTTTTTTTGGTTTGATTAAATGAAAGTTGTTGAGAGTTATTATTTTATAGGATTTCTTTTAGCGGTGTAGGTTAGGTGGTGCATTATTATAATAAACTATTCGTTGTTTTAGTTACTGTTTGTAATAATCATTTTTATAAGCTTTTATCTCTGAAGTCTGTAACACGTCCCGTCTTTCAAGTTTGGCATTTTAGATTCTAATACAATAAATTTTCCGTCTCTTCATTTTTACTGTTTTGTAGTTACTGTTTCTAGTTACATTTTCAAGTTTGTTTTTATTTTTTGGGTTTTTTATAATACTTTTCCGAAGTAATTTTATTATAGTTTAGGAGTTTTTGTGGCGTTTTACGGCATGATAGCGGTTTAACAAGCATTTGGCCGTCTGGCATTTTTATTATATACGACGTTTTTATTATATAACAATCAACTGAAAAAGAAAATTTAAAAAAAAAAGAATATATAAACAATTGATCTTCCAAATCTTCACTGTCACTAGTCTCTTTCTTCTTTTTTGAATCATCTTAACTGGCTGGTTCGACTTTTGTATGATTCATTTTGTTTTTTTGTTTTTCAAGTAGTTTTTTTTTTGTCGCCGTTTGGAAGCACAAAGTCTGACATCAACATCTTTTTCTTGAAGATTTGTCCATCTCATGCAACAAAATGTTAATGAGTTTACACCCTTCATCCAACAATCGTGAATTTTCCATGAAACAATGTTTGATTTTTTAATTTTGGCGTTTTGCAGATAAAAAGAACGCCACTAAATAAAAGCATCTTAAACCTCAAAATTTGATCATGCTAAAATCAATAATGTTTTGCCGTATGAGATGAATAACATTGTTAATCCTCGGTTAAGAAAGATAACTAACAATGTTGTCCACCCCATACAACTAAACTTTATTGACAACAAACCTCAATAATGTTGTTGTATGTTTTGGCGTTATAAATTGGAAGGAAGTTGATGATAAAGTCAATAAGATTTTACTCAATGAAATGGAAAATATCCTCACTTAAGGATTTTTGTCCATTACATTGAGTGAAACCTTACAGACAACCAAACTGAATTTCAAATAAACGTTTTGGTTTAGAAGATATTTGATGTTTGGGTTTTTTGGCGTTTCTAAGACGAATGGTATATATTAAATATGAGGTTTGGGGTTTTGTGTGTGTTTTTAATTAAAAGTCTGAGATGTTGTATATATAGGATTTTTTTGGTGGTTTTTTTAGGCGGGGTTTTATTATAATTAAGTTTGGCATTTTATATCTAATGGCGTTTTTAGTTAGAATGGTGTGTGCTATATGTTTGGCGTTTTATTTCATGAGATGGCGTTTTGTGTGGAGTAGTCAAAAGACTTTTTTACCCTTAATGACGCGCGTCCACGTAATAAAATTGATGTTATTTATGAAAACGCCACCGCATCAATCTAGTCCATAGATTGTTTTGATCAGACAATTCATAAGCGTTCTTACCGTTCTCACACTTTCCACCGTTTTCTCTAGATCCTGACCATATATATATATATTATCTAGGTAACCGAGGCACAGGTCATATCTCGTAGGCACGGGTTGTCGTCAACTTTGTGGGCCCCACAGGAGCTTCCAAGTCTTCGAGAAGCTTTTCTTTTGTCTTGTACTACCAAGGCATGAGGCGTACCATTGGGGCACGTGCCGTGCCCGACTTTCTTTGCTTGATCCTCGCGTAGAGGGCTTCTGGAGGTGTCTGGTGTTGTTGAGATTCGAGGCACGGGGCGTGTTATTGGTGCATATTCGGTGACAACAGCTTAATAGTTTGATTATTTAGTCTTTGAATATTTTGTATTGGGCTTAGCTTATTGGTTAGTGAGTTTATTGTTGTAATGGGCTTGGAAAATGGCCTAGCCCAGTAGGAAGCCCAGTTCACAAACATGTGGTATATAAACATGTTTTGTGATTAGGGTTAGAGTTCTTGGAGGCTAGAGAGAGAAAGTCTAGAGAGACTAATTTCGAAATTAGGGTTGAGAGCAAAATCACAGATAGTGACTGTGAGGTTGTGAGGTCTTGAATTGATTGTAAACTGCAAGTTGGATAATCAATAGAAGACCTTTTGATTGTGAAATTTTATTTTCTACTCGTTTCTGTAACAAATCTGATCTAGAGGATTCCGCACTCTAGGTTATACATACAATTCTGTGACGATCCATACGAACCAGGGGACCTACAATTGGTATCAGAGCTTTAGGCTCTAGAAGAAGCTCGGTTCAGAATTGCAGACTGCAGTTTCGGGTGGAAATTGAATAAAATTTTCGAAAATTTTAACCTTGAACATTAGGGTTTCGAAAATTTTGAATTTTCTGATATATTCTGCGTTTTTGTTTGTGTTTGATCAGTTTATTTGTTTGATTTTGCTGATTTACAGGTTTTCGGGATAGTTCTGGTTGGCTAGACAGATTTGAAGATTCGAAGACTGTTCTTCGTGTTCCTCAAACTTTTCGAAAAATTTGACTAATTTTGGTGTTTCGATTTTGCAGGAAACTGTTAAAAGAATCTGGAAAATCTTCAGAAATTTCCAACATATTGAGTTTCCAAAATTTGCTAGCATAATTAACAATTCCGCTGACAAACCAGAGGAATTATCTGATCCAGCGAATTTAACATCGGTGGCCGACGAAATTAAAATCCAAAGGCGACTTTGGTAACCGCTTTAATAGTCCTCAGCGACATTATTCCGGTGAACGACGAAATTAACAATCGTCGTAGTAGCGAACTTGACCCTACCAGCGAAATTAATCTGATCAGCATAATTAACTAGCGAAATTAAGTTTACCAGCATAATTAATTTGATTTGCCAGCGGATTTAACTTGACTTGCCAGCATAATTATAATTACTCTACCAGTATAATTATAATTACTCTATCAGCATATTTAACTTGGTTTGCCAACATAATTAGCGTGTCCTAGCATAATTAAGTTGGTTTGCCAGCGAAATTAGCTAGAGGAATTAAAAGGTGGAGTATTTATTTTGTTGGAGTAATTAGATACGCATAGAGGAATTAACGTTTTCGTGAATAGAATTTGATCCATAGCTCATCTGCCGAAATCGTTTGCACCGTTGAATTCGTTGGATTTTTAAGAAGAAAAAAAAACCTCTGGAAATTCCAAAATAGGTTTTCGACATTATATATCATTGGATTCGTCTTTTCGAGACGATTCTAACGTTATAATTTGGTAAAAACAGTTTTCGGAAAAATATTGTACGGTTTTATCAGTACGGTTACGATAAATACGTGTTTAAAGATGATTAAAATGGACAATGTTAGTGAGACTGTTAAACATTGGCCAAGGCTGAAAAACGTTAAAGAATATGCTGTCTGGAAGGAGGAGTTTGAATCGGTTGTGAAGAGTGAAGATACCAGAATGTGGTATTGTATGATTGATGGATACATTGCTCCTACACGTCGTGTTGAAGGAAGAGTTAAAGTGATTTCTTACGAGAAGATGGATGAATCTGAGAGACAGATGGTTGATGCTGAGAAGAAAGCTTTAGCTGCAATAAAAATGTCCTTACCTGATGGCATCAAGCATACCTTTATGAAGTACACTAATTCAAAGGATATGTGGGATGCATTAGAAAAACGATATCAGGGAAATGCAGATGTTGTGGTAGAAGAGAAGAAGAAAGCTGTTGAGAAGAAGGCTGCAGAAGTTTCAAAGTGCATGAATGGTGTGAATGAACTTACAACAGAGGTGAAGGTAACATCAGAACCTGTAAGTCATACATGTCATAATTGCACTGAACTACAGGGTAAAGTTAATAGACTATCGGAGCAAAACAAAATTCTGTTAGCTGATTTGGAAAAAAGCAAAGAGTTAAATGTTCTTTTGATTAAAAGAGAGTCAAATTGTTTAGATAAACTCAAATCAAATGAACAAGAAATCAGCAGTTTAACAAGCAAAGTCAATGAAATGTTGCAGATCATTGATTTGGCTCGTGAGACTGTAAAGGATAAAACTAATGAATTTTCTGAAAAGTGCAGGGAATTGGCCATTGCACAAGACCAGATTGTTGAACTTAAAGGAAAGTTAGACAAATTTGGAAATTCTTCATTAGTTTGGACTCAAATTCAAAAAGGGCTAAAAAGGAGTAATGAAAGAACGGGAGTGGGGTTTACTAAAGCTCCATCTTCTAAAAATCAAGACTACTCTTTTTTACCTGATGAAAATGAGTTAATTGATTTTGTGCCTACTACACCAGCTGTAGTGGATCCGATAGCTGTGGACTTGCCAAGTAGTGCAGAATCTTTGAAAGAATCTGTTGAGTCTAACAGTACACCTCATAAATCGGATGAGGATACTGAAGAGGAAAAGAAGAAAACATTTAAAAAGAGATTTCAGAAAAAGAGAATTTATAAGACAAAATCTTGTTTTAAATGTCACACCAAAGGGCATGTGGCGAGTTGTTGTCCTTTGAAGAAAAATAAAGGAAAAGTTGATGAGGTTAAGGATGGGAATAGGGTTGGTTTAAATAATAATGTGCAACCACATTGTCAAAGTAATCAACCAATATTTCAATCTAAAACTTCAACATCAAGACGATTTGATAGACCAAGAAGCAATTTTACACAATTTAGTCATTTTAATGGTAAATCAAATCGGTTTCAAAGTCAAAATAGAAATTTTGGATATCAAAATCGATACCAGACTTCTGGTAATCGAAATTTTCAAAGAAGAAATGAATATAGGGGTTTTAGTAACTCAAATATTCAATAACATCCAAAACTTTTTCAAAATTCATGGTATGATTATGGGAGAAGAAGGTATCAAGATAATAATTTTCAAAGGTCAGAAAATCCAAGATTTTATTGGAACTCTCGTGATCAAAGACCTAGTGGAAGTTATAAATCTTGTTCAACAACGAGTAGTACATCCAAGACACCAGTAAGGTGTGATGGATATTGGTCAGAAGCATCTTATACTGATTTATATGGTCGACCCAAAACCGGTCAGGTTTGGGTTGTTAAGTCTAACTAAGTTGTTGGGTGAATGCAGGATGACCAAGAAGGACTGTTGATGTGTTCAACAGTGGTTACTTCTGTAAAGCAACTGAGGTGAATAGTAGGTTAACATGGGTAACGAACTATTTACTTCTGTGATTATTATGATTATTTTAAACTTTAACATTGAAAAACTTATTGTTAGGTTAAAGTGGGAGTCTGTTTGTGTTTAAATTTTGTGTTTTTTAAAACTTACTCCATAAAAACAAAAATTTACGGGGAGAATTTTCCCTAATCCAAAAAGAGTTTAGTTAGTGCATGTGTTTAGGGGGAGTAAGTTATAGAATTTTAAAAATTTTAAAAATACAAAAACATTGAAAAATGAAAAACATAAAAATTTGAAAAATAAAAAAAATGAGTTATCACTGTGTGTAAGAGAAGAAATGATAGTACATCAGCAAGTTAGACTGTCACACTGAAAATGAATTAAATTGCTTAAGTTTGATAGCAGCTTCATCATATGATGTACCAGTAGGCAAAAGCATGAAATAATTAACTTACCAATGTGATATAAACCTAAATGAACTGAATATGAGTGGGGAACACATCAGTGGTGTATGGTTTAATGACCTTAAATCTTGCGTTGATAGATTGCCAAAATCTGAGGTTTTGCGTCTTTATACTGATTTTTCATCTGGGGATATTTGGGTTGTCCTTCTGCTGCATCCAGATACATGCTGACCTAGGCACAACCAAGATATCTTAAAAGAGCTAAAAATGCCAAAACCCATAAACGAAGAAGCTCTCCTAGAGAGTCATTCAAAATGTGCAAAATGCATAAATCGTACCAAAAATGGTATTTGTCTTAGCCCTCGTTAGATATTTTGGTCTCTTTGCTGTACGGAAGTACTGACCTGATCACCAATTATCTAAACGTTGAAAAACAAAACGGCTGGATTCAGTATACTCACCTACTACGATGAATCTTTGTGCATACCTTGATCGCGAGGGTATATCCTGAAGTGGGACACACTAATATATCAGTAATAATATTAGCTTAACGTATCATATGGTAATGGTACTTGAAATGTTCATGCATTTTGTTTAAGTGGACAAACATACTGGTAATCGTCTTGAACTGCTTTTCACGAAAATAAATAAAGAATTAACTACAAGTGTGAAACAATTTGATTTTGTTGATATGATCTTCTTACACATGATTCTCACAAAAAGATGTATTGTAACTATTTTTGAGTTTTATTTAATTGTTTTATTTAAAAAAATACCAAAAAGATTTCTTTTTAAAAGACTTCCATTTTGAATTGACAGATTGTTGTTTTTACATGATAAGATAAAATATTGGTTTATCTTTAAATGTGAAAAAGACTAATGGTTTTTTGAGATACTTGTTTGTGTTTCTAAACAGATTGATGCAGTTATCAAAATGAAGTGCAGAATACAAGTAAAGTGCAGATTGAGAGTGAAGAATGTGTGAAGATGCATGGTAGGATCCTTCTACTACATTGCAGAAAGAGAGAGATATGGAAGAGTTGGAGTTTACTTGCTTAACCAAAGATTGCTAGCAAACAGATCTACAAAGAATGAAAGTTTTGGAGATTGGAAGCATCAGCTAAGGGGGAGTCTGTTGATGTCAGAAACTGTGTAGCTGACGCTATCCAAAGACCAAAAGAACATAAGATGTTTGAAGACAAAGTTACACTATGAAGCTATTGTCAAGGGAGAGTCTGTTGGTGCATATTCGGTGACAACAGCTTAATAGTTTGATTATTTAGTCTTTGAATATTTTGTATTGGGCTTAGCTTATTGGTTAGTGAGTTTATTGTTGTAATGGGCTTGGAAAATGGCCTAGCCCAGTAGGAAGCCCAGTTCACAAACATGTGGTATATAAACATGTTTTGTGATTAGGGTTAGAGTTCTTGGAGGAAAGAGAGAGAAAGTCTAGAGAGACTAATTTCGAAATTAGGGTTGAGAGCAAAATCACAGATAGTGGCTGTGAGGTTGTGAGGTCTTGAATTGATTGTAAACTGCAAGTTGGATAATCAATAGAAGACCTTTTGATTGTGAAATTCTGTTTTCTACTCGTTTCTGTAACAAATCTGATCTAGAGGATTCCGCACTCTAGGTTAGATATACAATTACGTGACGATCCATACGAACCAGGGGACCTACACGTGTCTTCCGACACATGGGGCATGTCTGGATAACTTTTCCTATTTTTCTTCGTTTTTATTTCGGCTTTACACTCTTTGTTAATCTTGGGTTATTTTTGTCCTGGACATTCAGTATAAACCAATTTAAGCCTATTTTGAACATTACAATAACATAACATATTAGAAATGGGTAATAATTTGATATAAAAACATGTGCATTTTTTGTTCATATCAAATATCTCCAAACTTGAATCTTTGTTTGTTCTCAAGAAAAACTCAATAATCTTTGGCTTTATTGCACACCCAAGTTCCTCGTTTTGATCCGTAGGCCAAGAACTGAGCATCTTATTTCCTTTCTCTTGCTTCAACCGTTTTATTTTCATTTTAATTAATCTATTTAAAAAGAAACGGAAAAATATACAAGCATGCTAAAAAAATTCTTTTATACTAAGTCAGACCTCACAATGTTCTCTAAACACCTGGCCGATTTATATTATGTTGGGAGTGAATACTCGAGTCTGGACAAACTAAAAAATATCATATGCTTGTCAAGGGATCGAGTCCTCAACTGCTTAACCTAATCGACTAAATATTAAGTGATCTTTTATTGGGTTGTAATGTTGGCTTGGGGTAAGGTGTTGGTAGTTTTTTTGGGGTGAGTGACTAATTATGTAGCAAAATTCCAAGTTTCAACAATATTTTTTTTGTGATTTTTCCGAGTGACTGTACAAACTTAAATCCAGCTTTAACCATTTTGACGTTTGGTTAAAGGCTTGATTTTCTCAGAGGGCACAAAGCTGTATAAGATGTCATTGAGATAAAAAAAAAATTATATGTATCTCGCGCTTTGAGGAGTGGTTCTTCAGAAGGTAGGAAGTCACTAAAATTGCTTTATTTTTTAGAACTATATTTTGCTATAAGTATTTGGGCTTTTGATGGGCTTTTTTATGTGAGTAAGAATTCAAAAGGTATTGGGTTCAAAAGGGCTAACTAGGGGAGTGTGGTTTAAAAGGGTAGGTTGTCAAGTTCTAAATTTTCAATTTTCAAGGAATGTGGTTGTCAAGTTCTAAATTTTCAAGGAATGTCCGACTAACACACTCATAAAACAAATGAAGGAGCATAAATTTGTGTAATTGGGTTATGCTCATAAGGCTCAAATCCTCACATGTAATTGGGTAGGAAAGTTTAGTATGATTTCAGCATAAAAGAAGATTTTATTGATTATACCTAGAAGTTTCTTTTTATATATACAAATTAAAAATGTTTTTTATTGGTGTTTTAGCTTTTGAAACTTGTTTATGATGCTAGTTACTTTTTAACGGACTTTAAAATTTTACAATAATAAAGTTTATTTTTGCATAAATTTCGAAAAAATTGGGTGATAGAGCGGTTCCACGAGAGTTTTGTGTAAAACTTGATTTTAGGACTTACAAAAATTAAAGTTTTTATAAACCCGTATTTCCTTCCCCACACTTAAAATGCACATTGTCCCTTAATGTGCTTAACCTTAGTTAGTTACTTAGGAAAAAAATGTAAGTAAAAAGTGTAAAGAGGAAAAAGAAACAAGACTTCCATTTGGGTGAACTTGAAGCAAATCTGAGCGACGCGTCTTTGTCCAGTTTCATCTCTGCTTATTAGCTACCAATCTTTCTCTTTTCCTACAAATTATTATTTTCTCAAAAACCCATTTTGTTTATTGTAAACAAACATAATTATCTAAGATATGAAGTAAACATAAAGCATAAAGCATGATAACCCAAGTTTTATTTAGTACTAATAAACAGTTTGGGTAACAAAATAAGTTCTAGTTCATTGACAATCACTCAAGCATCATTCCAAAGTTCGTAGCTTTTTCCTAAAGAAGTTAAACATCCAAGATTACCTAAAACTCTAGATTATATTTAGAGTGTGGCCTAAAAAGCTAGCAAACTACTCTCGCCTCCTACGCTGCGGGGGTCGTCGTGTTGCCGTTCACCTCACCCACTTGTTCGAGTGGAACAAGGTTTTTGTTTTCTGCTAGGGGTTGAACAAAGTCTCCCCACCAGGTGGATTCCACAGGAATGTCCCACCTCGTTGGCACGATGACCTCATCCTTTCTTGGCATCATAACAAGGTTGAGTCAGTCATGAAGGAGCTCAGCTTCTTCATACAACTCGCGTATCCTATTGTTAGCATGTCCATGCATTGTACCAAGAGTTCTTCCACAACCGCCATCTCATCCATCGCCTCCTTTAGCTTCATAACAAGTCTACAAAGTGTTCCTTCCACTGAAGGTAGGTACCCTCTTGGTGGCGGGGTTGAGTTTTCGTCGGGAATGCTTCCATTGCATGCCATGAGCTAAAAACAAAAGAGAGTCATAAAATTAAGAGGGAAACAAGCTGCCTGCAGGTTGAGGCACAACCTGTGTCTAAGGGAGGCATAGGTAGTGTCTCAATATGTGAGAGAAGTTGTTTCAGCCAATTTCACCATTAAAACTCCATTTTTCTTCATCATCTTTTTGTTTTAGACCGTTGTTTACGTTAGTAACAAAGTTTTAACCAAAGATTTCACCCTTTGGTTAAGGTTTTCTCAAGAAATTAATCCAAAACATGGTGTTTTGTGTGCTAGTGTATTTTCTTTACAGAACTTGGAGAAATCATTTGAAGTGAATTCTCTACCTCTGTTGGTTCTAAACATCTATAACTTGGTTCCTAGTTTTGTTTCCAACATCAACTTAAATATTTTAAACGTGTCAAATGCTTGATCTTTTGATTGAAGAAAGTATACTCACATGTACCTTGTATAGTCGTCTACAAATAAGAATATATACTTCTTTCCCGAATGAGTTGGTGGTGAGATAGGACCACAAAGATCTCCAGAAACTAAATCTAGTAGCTTATTTGATCTTGATTCAGCTTGTCTTAGAAACAGAGTTATGCTCTATTTTCCATGTAGGAAGGCATCACAAACTTGTTAGGAGTGTGAATTTTGAGGTACTCCTCTGACTAAATTCTTCGGTGTCAATCTCTAATTGCATTGAAGTTCATATGACATAATCATGTGTGCAATAGCCACGCTTTATCTTGTAGACTTGCTAATAGTGAGATGGGTGTCCCAATCTTCAAGTTAATTATGTAAAGTCTATTCTTCGAACATTCGACCTTCATGAGAAACATTTTTTCTATGTCATACACGAATAATTGATTGTATTCCATAATGACTTTTCATCCAATTTCTATTAGCTGCACTGCACTCAAAATATTACTTTTAAGACTGGAAATGTAATAAACGTTAGTAACAAGTCGTTGTTCCTTGTTTTTATATTCCAGAAATATTGAGCTTATGCCTTTTATGTCTACGTATGACCCATTACCAATATGAACATTCCCACTGATCATATCGTCTAATTCAGTGCAATGCTCTCGCGAATTAGTCATATGGTTGCTTGCACCATTGTCGAGATACGACATGCTTTCATCAAGTAACCTATCCTTGATAGGTTTTATTTCCTTTTCATTTAAGAAAACCACTTGATGCTCTCTACGGTCTTCATTGGTTGCCATCAAATGAGTTAGCTCATTGTCCTCTTGCACTACATTGTCCTAATCTTGTGCAGGATCCTTTTGAGGGCAATGTGAAGAATAATGTCCTAGTTTACTGCATCTAACCGTGATTATATCACTAGTGAAATTTTTATTTCTTTGTTGGTTAGGATCCTTAGACGTATCTTGAGTGGAATCTTCATGGGGTGATGGTGGGAATCTTCAATGACCTCGTGGATTAAACCTCTTATATCCTCATCTTACATTCGATTGTCCATGGCTGGAATTGAAGTCATGTCCCGTGAACAATGGCTTATCTTGATTTGAAACTAGACTACCTTTCTTTAGCTTGACTTGTTCCTCGAAAGTCTCAAGTCTTCTAATGGTTTCGTATATTGTCATAAGATCTAAATCAGAGTATTATTCTATCATTGCAAAACTATCTGGATGAATTTCTTGGGTACAAAGTGTGACAGCTGGCATGAAACCGGTAATTTCCGTACTGTTTTTATAATTATTTATTTCCTGCATTTATGTGTTTAAACGTCAACATTATATGCTTGCATGTTATACGTTTGAAATCATGCATGTTTCGTACTTTATTTTTCACATTATACAATACATTAAGCGTTGCGTCGATTAGTAAACTCACCGGTTAGACAAGCTGTGT
The DNA here is from genome assembly GCA_030545235.1 of Helianthus tuberosus. NCBI lineage: Eukaryota > Viridiplantae > Streptophyta > Magnoliopsida > Asterales > Asteraceae > Helianthus > Helianthus tuberosus. Next base: position 133,524 of record JARYGA010059832.1, read on the forward strand.
CAGCACAGCTTCAGTATTCAGTTAAACAATAGATTAAGGACTTAGATATAGGCCCAACATCAAAAATACATTAAAACCCAAGTGGGTGAACAAGGGTTTACATTAACACTTTCTGTGAACAAGGGTTTACATTAACACTTTCTGGAAGCTAAAATAAGCACCAAAAACTGTCTGAGACGCACTTTAAACGCAAAGTTCTGCATTTTTCAGAAAAATTCAGCACTTAAATAGCATGCAAAAATAATGATCAAGCATCCAGAATAACTTGTAAAGTGTCGGGAATGAAAACCTGTTACAAAAGGTACTTCATACCTTGTAAATTTTACAACTTAACACTTTAATGAGCTGACAACCGAACGATTAACCGGACACTACCCGAAACACCAAAAATAAACTAGAAACATAGTTTTCATGTTTTAAAGCTAGTTATGGTGATAGAAAACAATAAAAATCATAAAAACACTTAGACACATAAACATCATAGTTAAACCCCCTACCTTACCTTCTAACCCTTAAACTTCCAAAAACTTACGCATCACCCCCACCCCCTTAGTGTGGCAGGCCCCATGAGGCCCCATATCTTTCTCCATTGACCAAACCCTTGTTTGGTCAAAGATGCCAAACACATAATCCTTTGGTTAATTGTATGTTGGAAAGATATAAGGATGAACCATTAGGAGGTGAACCATATCATTTCACTCATTCAAAAATTTCATCTCTTCTCCTCTCGGCCACACCCATATCCCTCAACCCCATCATGTTTCCTTCATAATCAAGAAGATCCATGGATGCTCAAAGATGCTTGAAGCTGTTTAAGGAAGGCTTCAAGCAAAAGAAGTGGAAGGACCTTGATAGGCAGCTTTTAACCACCTTATTTGCATCATCTTCTTCTTCATCTTGTTCTTTGCCACATACATACATACATACATACATACATACATACATACATACATACATACATACATACATACATACATACATACATACATACATACATACATACATACATACATACATACATACATACATACATACATACATACATACACACACACACACACATATATATATATATATATTTACAAGTATGGCAAAATATATATAATACAAACAAAACTTAAAAATATATTACTTTTAAGAAATAAAATTCCGGAAAGTATTAAAAATCAAGAAAATTGATTTTTGGAAATTAAGGTAAAATACATAAGTATTTACACTTAAAAACAAGTATACTTTCCTAAGTATACTACACAAAAATAATATTGAAAATATTATTTAATAAATCACTTATATTTATTTTGAAAAGTAATATAAGTATCATATATTCGGACAAGTTAAAAACAAATTATTTTTAATATATATCGTTTTCAAATTTTACATATACAAATGTATATTTTTGAGAATAAAAATATATAATTACAGTAAACGGATACAAAACTATACATTATGAAGCCGACACAGGAACGAATCAAGAACACATACATATAAAACACAACAAGTACATTAAACAAAATGGTAACTTGTACATAGAGGATTATAAGTTTAGGTGATTAACATACGTAGAATGTTTATAGGTTACGTCATCTACGAAGTGGACATCAGTGAAGTTAGACGCTCAAGACGCAATTCAGCGAGTTCATGTCCCCACTTTTAAACATTTTTACTGTTTTCTAAACTTTGGGGGAAATACATGTACAATGGTATGTTTAAAACAAAGGAATGATACATAGATCATGTCACGGATAGGGTATACGTAAGCACCATTAATCTAAGTTAGACCGAAAGAGTAAGGGTTAGATCTAGCAGGTCCGGGCAGCCTCACTTTCTTGGCCCAAACATTGGCCATAGAGTGCTTTGGGTCATAGTCGAAGGGTAATCGATGTAAAAACTCACCTAGGTTTAGATGCTTCGTATGTCGTCACACATGTTATGTCCTTGCAAAACATTAGCGATCTCGATTTTCTTACATTAGAAATTACAAACTTACATTTTACAATTACATACCATGTTTTATACATTTACAACTCTTACATTTTATACAAACTGCATGAATTCACTGTTACTTTTTGTTGACGATTTTCCAAAACTTACATGTATTTCAGGAAACTAGTGGATGCTCACAGCCTCTTTTGTTCAAGAAGTAGTTTTATGTTTCAAGATGTTATGAGTCCATGCTCCGTTGCCATCTTTTGATGGATTTGTTTGTTATATCCCGCCTCCTTACGGTGATATAGAAAACAAAACCTTGATCTTTAATTTGAAATGATGTTGTAAAATTTTAACAATTATCTTTTGTGGTGATGTAAACTCTAAACTTAACTCGTATTTTGAATGCTTAAACTTTGAATGGAAAATTGGAGTTTGTTTTATATCATGTAGTATGTTTACTTATCGTATGCAATGAGAATCAATCACGATCACACCTCGCGCTTCCGCCTCTAAAAGGGGTGTGACAGATTGGTATCAGAGCTTCGATTGTACTGAACCAGGATTTTTTCTCGAGTCTAGTCTAAAATCCTTAGGATCCTCTCATAAAACAATTTTTACACAAACAAGAAATTTTCATTGCATAAAACATTCCGCGAAATCCACTACATAAATTCATTTTTCAAAAACAAGGCAAGGATGATTACGTGACTTAGACCACACAAGGGTAGACGTAGGAACTTAAGTTAGCCCGCACGACACGAATAGGATAACTTAAAATAAACATACGTACTACATGTATCATTTTGTATAACTATATTTATATTAAGTAATAATAATTAATATGTACACATATGTCATGACTTTTATGTTACAGGTACACATGTTATCCTCCGAGAGCAGTGGTCTATCAGATGAGCATGATCCCATGGCGATCGTCTCCGATGATGAGATTGCCCCTGTCCCAGAGATTTTCACCTCTGATTCTAATTCCGATCCCAATCCTGATCTCATGTCCGAAGACGAGGATTTGGATGACTTCCAGCCATTTGCTCTACCTGACTTCGGTGACGACAACATTCCCTTAGAGGATGATGTTCTTGCTTTACCCCTACCCATTCATGATCAGCTCATCATCGGGCACCCCGATGGCGAGCATATCGTTGAGCCCATACCTATTCACGCCATCCCACTTGCTGCGATTCCCGCTGAGGATTGGCCGTTTGTTATCGACTTAGACGCCGACGTCGATGAGATCCTAGTATTTCACGTTGACCATCCCGACGAGGACCTCAGTGATGGAGAGGTTTTTGAAGTCGCTATTTTGGAGGTAGCATCGCCTGTTCTTTCAGTTGTCGACATTTCTTCCGATTCCGACCTTGACTCAAACGCTGACTCTAGGGAGTCCGTGACATCATCTATACTACGGGCCGTAGACTTAGAGGCGTATCTTGTAGATGATGAATCTATGTCAGCTGCACCCGCTACACCTACACTTACTTCCACTCCCATAACTACAACCCCACATACCCCTGCACAGGCTACCAGCGGCGGATCCTCACAGCCACCCATCCTTATAGGACTCACTAGTTGAATACGACGCGTGCGGTTTGCGTCGGTCTTCTCACATACCTACCCCACTGACGAGGGAGAGCCCTCGGGACATCCCCACACACCACCTCATGAGATGAGCCCACACTATCAGCCATCCCGACCTTTCCCACCATCACCACCACATGTGAGGCCATCGTCCAACCCATATCATCCCTCACACCACTTTGGATATACCCAAGATGATATCCTTTTGTCACTCCAGCTCCAGGTCAAGATCCTGTGCCGAAGGATCTATGACCTTGAGAAGGATTCTGATGCTAGAAAGCCACCACCACCATACTACCCACCGCCAGTCACACCACCACTACCATCTTCACCACCACCAACATCTCCACCACCCCCAGCATCACCACCGCCACCTGCCCATGTACCAGCCGATGGCTTAGCTACTCGAGTCCTGACACTTGAGCAGCAGGTGAGCGTCCTTCTTCGTCGAGTTTACTAGCTCGAGGAGGAGGCAGCCCACCTCCACAGCTTAGCATTTCCTACACCCCCACCATCTCCCCAGCATATTAGGTTTCTTTGCAGGTACTGTTGTACGGACTACGTCGTTATTTTTGGGATATGAAGATTGAATCCTAGTTATGAAGACAACTTGAAGACCAAGATCGCCAATGTGAAGGAAGAGATTTTGCCATTATATGTATTGAACTTGTATTGATTAGGTGATGTAGCCCATATGCATTTTTGTTTCCTTTACAAATAATCATGTAACAAGTTGTCTTGATATATATAAAAACTCGGTGATTATCTTTACGACGCATTATTATTTATCTGTTTATACATGCTTGTTTGCTTGTATGAATTGATTTATATGTTTGGTGGATTGTTTGGTAGTGTATACGGATATATATATATATTTTTATTATTTAGTCAATAAAAGTATGGTGGTTATTTGATAAACACCTAACCATATTGTGTTGTGATTTGGAAGATCATGCCACCCAAGAGAATCATGAACACTAGGGGATCAGATCAACCCCCGCCCCCGCCAATGTCGAGAAATACAGAAGATCTCAACTCTCTTCTTGAAGAAAGAATTTCTGAAGCGATCACCCAGCACGAGGCGAACCGTTCTGAACACAGTGGCGGAACGAGAGGTTTTGGTAGAAACGCTCATGGAGATTCATCTGGTGGAAACCTTAACCAAGGTAACATTGAGTTGAATTGGTACAATCTAATGAAACTTATGAATAGATCATTGTTTTATTGTTTTCTCATTCATGAATCGGTTGTGTAAATTCTAGGATGCACATATAAGCAGTTCTTAGACAACAAACCACCGAATTACGACGGCATGGGAGGTGTAGTGGCTTTCGTACGCTAAACGGAAAAGACTGATTCAACGATCCGAATGAGCAAGTGCACTACGGATCAACAAGTTACTTTAGTTACCGGGTTATTTGTTGATGAAGCCCTTATGTGGTGGAACTTACAAGTTTAGACTTTGGGTGATGACGCGGCATATGGTATGTCGTGGGATGATTTGAAAGAGAGAATGAGGGAAAAGTATTGCTTACGAGCCGAACTTCAGAAGCTAGAAACCGAGTTCTGGAATTTGTCCATGGTTGGTGCTGGCATCGTAGGGTATACCCAAAGGTTTCATGATTTCTCATGAGTAATCCCCTATCTCGTAACTCATGAATTTAAATGCACTGAGCACTACATTTAGGGATTTGCTCCAGAGATTCGTAGCATGGTGACATCTGCGAACCCTGCGACAATTACTCAGGCTGTAACTCTGGCTATCAGCCTCACGGAAGATGCCGTTAGGATGAAGAAGTTGTCGTTGAAGATAACTGAGAAACTAGAAACACATGAGTCATCTGGGGATAAGAAAAACAACCCGCAACAACAACAAACAAACCAACAAGAACAAGAAACGTGACACAAATCCGCCTCGAGAGGTGAAGACGTTTGCTGCTGCAAACGATACTGGAGTTAAGAAGTACCTGGGCAATCTGCCCAAATGTGATAAGTCCAAGTATCACCATCTGCGTGCTTGTAGTGGACCGAAGTGTGAGAAATATGGGAAATTGGGTCATCGTACAGATTACTGTTAGGGAAAAGGAAACGAAGGTGGAAATGGCAATGGTAATGGTAATGGGAACCGCAATGATAATGGTGCTAGTAATGGAAATGGGAACGGTAATGGTAATGGCAACGGTGCTAGTAATCGGAACGGGAATTGAAATGGACGTAATCAAGGATGCTATGGATGTGGTAATAAGGAGCACTACAAAAAGGACTGCCCGAAGGAGAACAACGCTTAAGGTCGAGCATTTGTCATAGGAGCAAGGAACGCCCACGAAGACCCTAATGTGGTCACCAGTACGTTTCTCGTTAACAATCACTTTGCATCCATACAATTTGACACTGGTGCCAATTTTAGTTTCATGTTTCTGGAATTTATACATATGCTTGGGGTTGAGTCTCGTAGGTTAGACATTCCTTATTCGATAGAATTAGCCGATGATAAACTTGTCCAGTCGGGAGAAGTCGTAAAAGGGTGTTCGTTTGAACTTGGAGAACGGAGATTTAGCATCGATCTTTTACCCGTCCAGTTGGGTAGTTTTGATGTTGTGGTTGGCATGGATTGGCTATCCCAGAATAGATCCGAAGTTATTTGTCATGAGAAGATCATTCGCATCCCTCTTGCGAATGAGGAAACGCTAATACTACACGGGGAGAAGCGCGACACGCCCCTGTGAATCATCAACTGCATGAAGGCCCAGAAATTCTTGTGAAAAGGAAGTGTTGCCTTTTTGGCGCATGTGGTAGACAAGAATGTTGAGGAGCCGAAGCTTGAAGACATTCCTGTGGTGAAGGATTTCCCCGAAGTCTTTCCCGAAGACTTGTCGGGATTACCTCCACAAAGACAAGTCGAATTCCATATTAACTTGGTTCCAGTAGCCACGCCCGTGGCCAAGGCACCTTATCGACTTGCGCCATCTAAGATGCAATAATTATCCACGCAGCTCTAGGAGTTGTTGGATAAAGGATTCATCAGACCAAGCTTCTCGCCTTGGGGAGCTCCAGTACTGTTCGTGAAGAAAAGGATGGAACGTTCCGATGTGTATTGATTATAGAGAGTTGAATAAACTTACGGTCAAGATCCTCGGTATCAACTACTGAGGATTGACGATATATTCAACCAGTTATAAGGATCAATCTATTACTCTAAGATAGACCTCAGGTCTGGCTACCATCAGTTGAGGATTTAGGAGGAAAGCATACCTAAGATAGCGTTTTGGACTCGTTATGTTCATTATGAGTTCCTCGTTATTCCATCGGTTGAGAAGTTTTTCCATAAAATGCGAATTCTGGATTTGTGAAGTACAATTCCTTGGTCGTGTTGTGAACAAGAATGGTATTCACGTAGACCCGTCAAAGATAGAAGCAATCAAGAATTGGGAAGCGCCAAAAACTCTGACTAAAGTACGATAGTTTCTGGGATTAGCGAGCTACTACCGGAGATTTATTGAGAACATTTCCAAAATTGCTCAACCACTAACTTCACTTACGCAGAAAGACAAGAAGTTTGACTGGGGTGAAAAGTAAGAGGAAGCATTTCAATTACTCAAGGATAAGGTATGCGATGCACCGATTTTATCACTGCATGAAGGCACCAAAGATTTTGTGGTGTACTTCGAAGCTTCACGTCAAGGTTTGGGTTGCGTGCTTATGCAACGACAAAAGGTCATCGCATATGCATCACGTCAGTTCAAAGTTCATGAGAAGAATTATACCACCCACGACCTGGAATTAGGCGCACTGGTATTCACTTTGAAGGTTTGGCGGCATTATCTTTATGGTATTCGGTGTACTATCTTCACGGATCACAAAAGTCTTCAGCACATATTTAATCAGAAGGAATTAAATATGCGTTAGCGACGATGGGTTGAGTTGTTGAACAATTATGATTGTGAAATTAAGTACCACCCGGGGAAGGCAAACGTGGTAGCGGACACCTTGAGTTAAAAGGAACAGGTTAAAACATTAAGGGTTCGAGCTTTGGAAATGACGATTCGGACGAATCTTACGACGCGTATTCATGACGCACAACAAGAAGCATTCAAGGAAGAGAATGTCAAGGTTGAACTTCTCCGAGGTATGGAGAAGTAGTCGGTGCCAAATGAAGGGGGAACCTTATACTTAAAGGGACGCATTTGGGTTCCGCTCTTTGGGGGTGTCCGGGAAATTATCTTTGATGAAGCCCACAAGTCGAGATACTCGATCCATCCAGGATCAGACAAGATGTATCAAGACTTGAAATAATATTATTGGTGGCTAAATCTCAAGAACGACGTTGCTGCTTACGTCGGGAAATGCCTAACTTGCGCAAAGGTTAAGGCCGAGTATCAAAAGCTATCAGGTCTGCTGCAACAACCTGAGATACCCGTTTGGAAGTGGGAGCAATTATCGATGGACTTCATAAAGAAATTACCCAAGACCCCCAAAGGACACGTTATGACATGGGTGATAGTCAATTGATTGACCAAGTCTGTGCACTTCCTACCAATACGGGAGAAAGATAGTACTGGATAGCTTACCGAATTGTATCTCAAAGAAATTATGGCACGTCATGGAGTGCCTATTTCAATAATTTCAGACAGAGACGGGCACTTTGTATCATGGATCTGGCAATCTTTTCAAGAGGCGTTCTAATCTCAACTAGATCTAAGCACGACCTTCCATCCGCAAACCGACGGCCAGAGTGAACGAACCATACAAACCCTTGAAGACATGCTTCGTGCGTGTGTAATGGATTCGGGCGGTAGCTAGGATACTCACCTACCCTTGGTCGAGTTTTCCTATAATAACAGCTATCACATGAACATAAAAGCCACTCCGTTCGAAGCTCTATATGGTCACAAGTGTCGCTCACCACTATGTTGGGCGGAAGCTGGAGACAGACAGCTGATCGGTCCCGAACTAGTCCAGGAAACGACTGATAAAATCTTTCAGATCTGAGACTGTATCGATGCGGCTCGTGATCGACAGAAGAGCTACGCTGACCAAAGAAGGAAATCATTAGCTTTCAAGGTAGGAGACAAGGTGTTGTTGAAAGTCTCACCTTGGAAGGGTGTAGCAAGGTTCGGGAAACGAGGAAAGTTGAATCCATGGAATATTAGACAGTTTAAGATCTTGGAGAAGATTGGTACCATTGCGTACAAATTGGAGTTTACCGGAGGAATTGCATGGCGTACATGATACGTTCTACGTGTCAAACCCCAAGAAGAGTCCAACACAGGAAACTGTTATCATCCATGCGGATGAAGTGCATATTGATGACAAACTCCGATTCACAGAAGAACCTGTTGAGTTGATGGACTGGAACGTCCAGAAAATGAGGAGAAGTCGAATAAAACTGGTCAAAGTACGTTGGAACTCTCGACATGGGCCCGAGAATACTTGGGAACGCGAGGATCAATTTAAAGCCAAATACCCCCACCGGTTCAAGGAAACTCCTGCAAGGAATAACTCCGCTTGAATTTCGGGATGAAATTCTTTTAACGGGGGAGACTGTGACAACTGGCATGAAACCAGTAATTTTCGTACTATTTTTATAATTATTTATTTCCTGCATTTATGTGTTTAAACGTCAACATTATTTGCTTGCATGTTATACATTTGAAATCATGCTTGTTTCATACTTTATTTGTCACATTATAGAATACTTTAAGCGTTGTGTCGAAACGATTAGTAAACTCACCGGTTAGACAAGTTGTGTCAGCACAACTTTAGTATTCAATTAAACGATAGATTTAGGACTTAGATATAGGTCCAGCATAAACAATAGATTAAAACCCAAGTGGGTGAACAAGGGTTTACATTAACACTTTTCGGAAGCTAAAATAATCACTAAAAACTGTCCGAAACGCACTTTAAATGCAAAATTCTGCATTTTTAAGCAATAATTCAACACTTAAACACTAAAACAGCATGCAGAAATAATGATTAAGCATCCATAATAACTTCTAAAGTGTCAGGAATGAAAACTTGTCACAAAAGGTACTTCATACCTTGTAAATTTCACAACTTATCACTTTAACGAACAGACAACCGAACGATTAACCGGTCACTACCCAAAACAACAAAAATAAACTAGAAACATAGTTTTAATGTTTTAAAGCTAGTTATGGTGATAGAACACATTAAAATCATAAAAACACATAAACATCATACTTAAACCCCCTAACTTACCTTCTAACCCTTAAACTTCCAAAACTTACACATCACCTCACCCCCTTAGTGTTGCTGGCCTCATGAGGCACCACATCTTTCTCCATTGAGCAAACCCTTGTTTGGTCAAAGATGCCAAACACATAATCATTTGGTTAATTGTATGTTGGAAAGATATAAGGATGAACCGTTAGGAGGTGAACCATATCATTTCACTCATTAAAAAATTTCATCTCTTCTCCTCTCCCTCTCTTCTCCTCTCGGCCACACCCACATCCCTCAACACCATCATTTTTCCTTCATAATCAAGAAGATCCATGGATGCTCAATGATGCTAGAAGGTGTTTAAGGAAGGTTTCAAGAAAAAGAAGTGGAAGGACCTTGATGGGCAGCTTTTAAACTAGGTTTTTCATGATCTTGAAACCACTAAAACATATGGATGGTTTGTTTTGTGAAATAAAGTTTCAACAAAGTTTACTAAAGTTTAACAAGAAGTTTGATTTGGAAAGATCTAAGTGTTTAAAGTATAGATTTGAATGACTACACATTTTTAAGAATATTCAAGTTCATCATATGATTAAACATGATGATATTAGTGATTGTTACTTGTGAAAGTTATTGAAACTTGAATCTTGATGATTTAAAGAAAATAAACACATGTTTTAAAAACATGGGAATCTTACATTTTTGGGGGAAACTATGTCAAAATTTTTATAAAATTTTGACATTTAGAAAAATATAAAGTTTGGTGAAACTTTTCTACAAAAATTTGTTCAAAAATATTTAACAAAGGTTTCCCTAAATTTTATACCAAATTACAAGTTAAGAAAATAAAGTTTTCTTAAAGAATAAAAACTAGTATAAGTATGCATATTTTTAGGAAATATATATATATATATATATATATATAGTGGTCACAAAAATTATGTGCTATGTGTATATTATGTGTTATATACACATTAGTGTATGATTAGAAACTTGAAAATACACTAAATACTCCAAAGGAGTATAACTATCAAAATACACATGAAAATACACAAGAAAATATTTAAGATTATATATACAAAAATTACCCATAAATGGGTATATGGACAAATACTAAGATATATATTAATATAAATATATTCCTTACAAATTTATGGACTTGGATAACATTGGACAAATATATACATTTATGAACAGGTATATATAATTATTACAAATAATTAAAATTATACAAAATCGGACAAGTGACAAAATTAATATATATATTTAAAAGTATGACAAAATATATATAATACAAACAAACCTTAAAAATATATTATTTTTAAGAAATATAATTCCGGAAAGTATTAAAAATCAAGAGAATTGATTTTTGGCAATTAAGGTAAAATACATAAGTATTTACACTTAAATACAAGTATACTTTCCTAAGTATACTACACTAAAATAATATTGAAAATATAATTTAATAAATTACTTATATTTATTTTTAAAAATAATATAAGTATCATATATTCGACGAGTTAAAAATTTATTATTTTTAACATATATCGTTTTTGAATTTTACATATACAAATATATATTTTAGGGAATAAAAATATATAATTACAGTAAACGGATACAAAACTATACATTATGAAACCGACATAGGAACAAATCAAGAACATATACATATAAAACACAACAAGTACATTAAACAAAATGGTAACTTGTACTTAGAGGATGTAGATGCATATGTCTGTAGCTATCATCTGTATCGAGTCTATGTTTACCTGTTTGTGGTCTATGTACAGTTTAACGTATGTTTCGTATCAAATCCAGAGTGAAACATGAAGATAGGGTTATTTGTAAGTCCATCCGGACGGATGGACATAATCTCATCCGGACGGATGGGATAGATATGTTGTCACCCGGAAGGGTTTGCCTATAAATAGGGTGCATGGGTTATTCATTTGTAACAGTTCTTTCTGACATCCTTGGCGAAGCGCTGTCCAATTCTCTCTAGAACTTGTAACTGTTGTTGATTATCAATGAGAATGAAGATGTTTAACGGTGTCTATGTTGTATTTCTCCCTCCTACTACATTTTCGGATTCTGCACGATCTTGTAGCTGCTAATCCGGTCTGAGCGCGTTCAAGCAACCGAACTCCTGGTCCTTCACAAGTGGTATCAGAGCCTGGAGGCCGGATTCGGAGGAGATTTACAACGGATTTACCAGAGATTCTACCATTTTCAGATCTACATCTCTAATTTCTACTCCATTCTTACTTTTCTTAACTTTTACATAGAAAAACGCAAATTAAACACTGAATTCATGGACAAAATCATCTAAAATTGAACATGTTGTGTGTAATCTATTAGAGATTAATGCTACAAAGATTCAGAACTTAATTCGGACTAAATCATATCAAAATCATTGAAAAACTATGAATTTTCAAACAAGTTTTGCTGATGTCATCATCCATTCGGACGGATATGTTAACCCATCCAGACGGATAGTCTTGTTATTACTTGAATATTGTCTCATTGTTCTTGTCCACCCGGAAGAATTCATACGGAAGAACCCATCCAGAAGAATCCATCCGGAAGAGACCATCCTAACAATTGGTCATCCGGATCATCAGTGTTTGTGTTCACTTTGTATTCAATCAAGTTTGACTTTATGTGACTTTTGAGGTACTTGCAAACATGGCTGAAGAATTCATGAACCCATTCTTCGACTCGTATGCTTTCACTAGTACTGAATCAACTTCTTCTGATGGAAATCCAAAAACCGCAACGAAAACGATTTCTGATTCGCTCAATGTTGATAACGCATATGGAACATACAATAAACATCCCAAGCTGATGAATATTGAAGATTATAAGCGATGTACAAAAAGATTTGACAATTGGCTGAGGGAATTCGCATATGATAGTTGGAAGCTGATACAAGTAGATACACGACTACATGAACAAAGTTTATAAATTTGGGGTCTGACGAACAAGAATTGTTTATAGCTAAAGAGAAAGGGTTAGCGTTACTTCATCAATCTGTCCGGGATGACATTATTGCACTAATTGATTACGATACTTCGAAAAAATTGTGGGGAGAATTGAAGAAGAAGTGTAAGGGCGGTGAGGAAATTGTGAAAAACAAGAAATCTCTTCTGAAAAAGGAATTCGATTTGTTTGTGTGCATGAAAGGGGAAAACGTTCGACAGATGATTGAGAGGTTCTGTGATCTGAAAGCTAAACTTGACATGTTTGATATAAAAAAGGACCAGGAGGAGATTGTCGAGAAACTTTTCGAAGTGTTACCCAATGATCAAGATTGGCAGTATTATGCAATTGTGCTAAAAAACACAAAACCAATGAAATAAATAATGTTAAATTGGTTAATCAAAAAATTGGAAGGTCACGAACTTGAGATTAAAAAGCAAAATAAAATGAATAATGCTACTTATCAGCAAAAAGTGAACCTTTATTACCGTGGAAGCATGATCTCCAACACTTCATAGCAAAAAACAGCCTTTAGTGCTGAAAATTCAAACAATACTTCGAAAGATAACTCAGGAAGTGGATCCTCGGGCACTAGTGGTTTTGGTTATCATAGTTCAGGGTCAAGCACATCAGTACAGTCTACTCCAAATGCTCAACAGAATCAAAGTGCTTCTAATTCAAATGTTATCCAATGTAACATTGATGTGAACCTCAATAACGCTCAAAACTTCAATGCTAAAATCGCAAAGCAGCAGATGGTCTTTTGGCCTCGATTCTTTAGTCGTACGAGAGCCTAGTCACAGGAAAGATCGGGAATACCAATCTGTTGAAGGAGGACTACGATCAGATTGATCCTGAAGAAATGAAGCTTATTGACATTAGATGATGTATGGCCAGTGTAATTCGCCATGCTCAATGTTTTATGGAAATTACAGGGAGACAGTCAACCGGTGGGCCATTGACAAAGCTAGGCTTTGACAAATCAAAGGTGACCTATTTTAAGTGCAAACAAAAGGGCCATTTTAAAAGAGAATGCAAAAATTCTGCTGTTGATGAGACTGCCAATCCGTTTCAAGATGATTATTATCAGAAAGCGGTTTATCACAGGAACAGAGAAGAACCACCAAAGATGAGACAAATTGAAGACAACCCGGTGAAAGAAAATCCGAGGGCACTAGCAGTTATCCAAGACGATGAGGGTTACAACTAGAATGATTTTATTCCAGACGAAGATCAGATAGGATCTGCTTTCATGGCTGAAGTAACACCGGTGACGTTCAGCAGAGAGAGATAAATTGCATATATAAGAATGAACAAAATTCACCGAGCTTTCAAAGAAGCGGTTAAAGCGAAAAGATGGGATCCTGACAAAGAGTGTTATCAGACCCAAAGGGAAATGTGTTCACAGACCCAAAAATGATAGATTTTGATGCTCTTGTGAAGTCGATTCCAACTGAAGCAGAGGAGATATAGAAAGAGAAGGACGAGAAGGAGAGGAGAGAGAGGTCTGAGAAGATGGCAAAGGGAAATATTGATGTGAATGTAGAAATGACGATAGAAAACCTGAAGAAAATGGATGATCAAGTCTTGATGGCTAAAGCACTTGAGGTAGATAGCAAATCCGCTTCTGAGTCTGAGTCATCTAGCAAGGTCAGTTCGGTTAATCAAAATGTTGAATCAGGTAAGGATCAGGAAACAAAATCTGGGAGTGATTGGAGAAATTGCATGAAGGCATGCAAAGTCTGTAACACGAATGAGTTTGTGCTAAACTCTAACATCGAGGACTTAACCAGTAAAATCTACAACTTGAAAAATGACACGGTTTTAAAAGATAAACTGGTAAAAAGATCAAAAGAAAGAATTGATGAATTGTCAGAAAAGATAAAAAATGATGAAAAAAGATGTTGAAAATTTTCGAAAAGAAAATGAGAAACTTGTTCTTGAAAACAGAAAATTAACTGATTTGAGAAACTAAAACGAACAATTAAAGATTCAGACGCAAGAGATTTTCAAACTCAGAAAGAAAACATTCAATTAAAATTTGTTATTCAAGAAAAGGAAAAACAAGTTAACAATCATCTGGATGAAATTGCAAACTTAAAACTTCAGATCGAAGAAGTAAAGATTGAGAATGAAAGAATCAATCTGAAGTTGAAAAGTTATCACTTTGCCAGCTTTGTTCTGCAACATACTGTCCCGAAACCCATCGGGAAGAACAAAGATGGTGAGGTTGTGTATCAAGATAGACCTGGGGTTGGGTATCACAAAGTTCCACCACCCATTAACAACAATTTTACTAAGAGACATTCTGGGTTGGTAAAAAAGTTAGATCTGAATATGAAAAATGATGTTGATAACCTAACTGATAACATAGATATCACATTGAATGAACAATCCGATGAAGAAAGTGTTGAATCTGAGGTTGTGAAAGATGTGGTTGAATTTTTTTTGAAAAACAGATAGTGATTCCACAGTGACAAATAATGATGATGATTGTTTTTTCAACAATTATCTTCTGAAATCCAAGTCCAATAACAACTTAAAGGACGAACTGACTCTTATCATGTACCAGATGAGTGGTTCTGATAAGTAGTACTCGGGTGAGGAATTTCCAATTGAGAATGTAAATGTTGATAAACTTGAGAAAGTTTTTAAACTGGTTGAGATCGATGTGTCAGAGGTTGATGGGTTGTCAAGTTCAAAAAGATTTTTGAATTTTCAAAAGGATAAGTCTTACTATAGCAAGCCCAAAGTGCGACCACGTTTTCAAAATAACAATCAGAAAAAAGGGTTCAATGGGCAACGGGAGGGTAAGAACTATCAAAGAAGAAATTTTCAGAAATCGAAATTTGTAAAGCAAACTACATTTGTGAAAAGCTCAAGTTTCATGAAAGATCAAGAAACAGAAATTTTTTTCAAAATCAAATGAAGAATTCTTTGAGAAGAAAGCTTCCCAAACACATATTGAAGGTCTGAGTCAGGTTTTTGATAACCGGACATGCTTTAAATGCAACAAGGTTGGACATATTGCACGAAGGTGCACCAACTCCAAACCTAAGTTTGTTGTTGAGAACAACAGAAGATTTCAAACAGATGTCAAAGGTAAGGAACCAATGTTTGCTGACAGAAAGTTTCCAAAGAGAGAAACTAAACCTAAAATCAATCCACAACCAGTGAAACTAGTAAACCATGGAGTTAAGAAAACTGGTGAATTTCGAAAGCAAAAAACTGGTGTGAAACAATCTGTATTAAGTCATCAAAATTGGAAGCCCAAAGTTCAAGCCAAAACATCTGTTGAAGCATAAACCAAACCAAAATCCTTCGACTGATCAGGTCAAGGAAAATGTTGACAAGGTTGGTGATAATGAAATAAAAAAGGAACAAACTTCCTCGGCAGCACATTTTGAGAAGTTTGATCCAAAATCATATATTTCTCCGACAAACCTGACAAAAGTGGAATTTGAAGAGAAAATTGAAAATAATTTGGAGTTAAATGATAAGAATTTCCCAGCTCTTTACACAACCACAACTCGTCTAAACGTTAAGCTTCCCGAGTCACCTGAGGCTTGGGTTACTTCACACAACTAATCATTTTTTGAAACGTGCTAGAGCTCCCGAGATCGATATCTAACTGGATAATGGATAGTGGAGCATCCAGGCAGATGACGGGGAGAAAGACCCTGTTGAACGATGTACGTGGTTTCAATGGAGGTTATGTGGGTTTCGCTGGAAACCAAGGTGGCAGAATAATCCGAGAAGGAACATTATCAAATGGTCTTGTGTTCTTTGAAAGAGTCAATTACATTCCAGAGCTAGAGAACAACTTGCTTAGCATTTCCCAGATATGTGACATGATGTATACAACTCACTTCACCGATAAGGAGTGTCTGATACTGAAATCGGGGTTTGTTGTCCCCGAAGAGTGGATCATAATGCGAGCACCTAGAGAGAATGGTTTGTATGTTCTCTACACGAGTATAACAACTGGTCATCCTCAGTGTTTCGTTTCTAAAGCTACCGAAAAAGAGTCGATTCTGTCGCATTGCAAGATGAGCCATATACACCTACGGAAGATGAATCATTTGGTGCATAATGATTTGGTCAGAGGGGTAAACTTGAAAAGTTTCCATCTGGAAGGTGAGTGTATCTGTTGCAAGAAAGGTAAGCAAACCAAGAAGTCTCACCTGAGGAAGCTTGAAAATTCGATTTCTAGACCACTGGAGCGGCTTCACATGGATCTTTTCGGTCCTGTGAATGTGAAGAGTATTACTGGAGATCTTTATTGCCTGGTGGTTACTGATGATTATTCGAGGTTCTCATGGGTAATGTTCTTGAAGTCCAAAGATCAAACTTTCGTGAGTTCGCTGAATTTGTTTCGGAAAATAGAAAATCTGTACCAAAAGCGTATTTGTCGACACTGAAGCGACAATGGTACAGAATTCAAAAACAGTCAAATGGAAGTGTTATGTAACAAAAAGGGTATCTTGCAAGAATTCAGTGCTCCGTACACTCCGCAACAAAATGGAAAGGCAGAGAGGAAGAATCGGAAAATGATAGAAACTGCACGTACTATGTTGGCTGATTCAAAGGTTCATGTGAAATTTTGGAAAGAAGCTATTTCAGCTGCTTGCTATACCTTGAATCGGGTATTGACTGTGAAGAAATATAACAAGACATGTTTTGAGCTACTCAACAACTGAAAGCCGAACCTAGATTATCTTGAGTTGTTTGGGTCACCCTGCACGGTGATAGATCCTGATGGGAAATTTGGTTCTAAATGTTTGGAGGGATTCTTTGTTGGATACTCTAGTTCGCTCAGACGAGTGTATCTTCCAAGTCTCAACAAAATTATTGAAGCTCAACATGTGGAGTGTCAAGGTTTTACTATGCCAACTCAGAAACCTGGTGACTCAAAGTTATTCAACTATGAAATGTTGTGGGAGTCATTTGATCTTCCTGAAGAACCAGATTTTGTAGAACAGATAAGGTAGTACCAGGATTATGAGTCATCTCAGATGAACTCATGTCCAACCAGGTCTTTCAAACGTCAGCAGAATGTTAACGATAATGAAGCTTGTCCAAGTCAAAGTGGTCAAAGTGATACAGATGGTCAACAAACTCAGACAACTTCAGAACAAAACCTGCTCAGGATAATCAAACAGCGGTGTTCGATGAATTAGACTCAGACTCAGATAGCCCAACCTTTAATAGAGGAGATTCAGAGTCTGAGGGGGAGCAGATCCAGTCGACAGGTCAGACGATCCAAGTTGATGATCAAGTTGCTGATCAGAATGTTACTAATCTGGATAGCGAGGTGAATGTTCCTGGTGAGGTAATGCCGAGGACGATATCATACCATCCTGAGGAATTGATCATTGGAGAACTACAATCCGGAGTCAGAATAAGACACCATATTAACCAAGGCTTTACTTGCTTTTATTCAAAAGTTGTTTCTTTTCAAAACAATTTCTCTCTCAGTTGTTTCATTTCGCAGGTTGAACCGAAAACTTACAAAGAGGCGTTGACTGAAGAATCGTGGGTAAATGCAATGCAAGAAGAGCTAGGTCAATTCGAGAAGCTTGGTGTATGGAAGCTTGTAGATTTGCCAGATGGTCATAGAAATATCAACCCAAAATGGGTGTTTAAGTGCAAGAGGGATGATAGAGGTGTGGTTGTTCGCAATAAAGCTCGCCTGGTTATTCAGGATTTCAGTCAACAAGAGGGGCTAGATTTTACCGAGGTGTATGCCTCAATTGCTAGACTTGAAGCCATCCGCATCTTTCTCGCATTCGCATCATGGAAAAAGTAAAAGTATTTCAGTTAGATGTTAAGTCGTCATTCCTTTACGGAAAGGTGAAAGAGGAGGTTTACATCGGTCAGCCACCGGGCTTTACTGACCTAATTCACAAAGATAAAGTTTATCTTCTCGATAAAGCGTTGTACAGGTTGCACCAGGACCCGAGAGCCTTGTATGAGACACTCTCTCAGCACCTGTTATCCAACGGCTTCATTCGAGGGAAGGTAGATGCCACTCCATTCACAAAGGAAGTCGTTCTTCATCTTCTGATTGTTCAAATTTACGTCGATGACATTATTTTCGGGTTAACCAATGAAGAACTCTACAAAGAATTTGAGAAAGTGATGAAGCAGAAGTTCGAGATAAGTTCAATGGGGGAAATGAAGTTCTTTCTCGGTCTGCAGGTCGATAAACTGCCAGAGGGGATCTTCATACATCAAACAAAGTATGTTCATGATGTTCTAGGGAAATTTGATATGTCAGGGACTGCTCCTATGTCAACCCCATTAGTGACCAACCACGGTAACAATCCTGATCTCACAGGAGAGAAGGTCGATGAAACACTATACCGTTCAATGATTGGTTCGCTTATGTATCTCACTGCATCACGGCCCGATATAATGTACCCTACCTGCCTTGAGGCCCAATTTCAGTCTAGTCCAAGAGCTTCTCATATGGTCATTGTCAACCGGATTCTACGCTACCTGAAAGGAACCCCAAGTTTGGGGTTGTGGTATTGGTGTGTGTGAGGTGTAATATGATTTTATTGATATTTTCAGCCCATTTTACACATTAGTCAAGTTTTAAATTTATAAAACACGATATTATACTAACACTAAACACACACATGGGCAAGTGCACCCATCGTGAGCGTAGTATAGCGTTGGTAAGATACCAAGGTCGTCCAAGGACACAAGAGCTTTTAGTACCGGTTTATCCTCAATGTCTAATCAATCTAAAATTTTTGAGAAAAGGTTTAAACATGAAAAATAAACTAAAAATGCAGAAAATAAAAACAGATAGACAATATGATTCACTTGGATCCGGCTCGCCTTTAATGTATCCTTTGATGATTTCCGCACTTTTGCACTTTTTAAGAGATTATCTTAG
The DNA here is from genome assembly GCA_030545235.1 of Helianthus tuberosus. NCBI lineage: Eukaryota > Viridiplantae > Streptophyta > Magnoliopsida > Asterales > Asteraceae > Helianthus > Helianthus tuberosus. The sequence continues at coordinate 153,121 of JARYGA010059832.1, forward strand.
TTATACTAGTAGGCCCCTCTTTTGAAGGTGACGTTACCCTCAACCCAGTGGTTTGAGTCAACAAGGATACAATCCCAAAGGGTCAGAATATTTTAAGATAATTAATTAAGTTAATAATGCGAAAAGTGGTAGGCCCTTCTTTTGAAGGTGACGTTACCCTCGGCTAAGTGGTTTGAGTCAGCAGGGATACAATCAAAAGTAGCTGGTTTAATGTATTAATAGTAGTTTACATATGCGGGGATCAAGCCATTCGCACCCCCGCCATCCAATACCAGTGGGTATTGAAGGAGGTCATAGTAAGCTTGACCCAGGTCCTTGCAGGATCTATACACTGAATAAGGAAAGAACCTTACTAAACCATTCCCTTAACCCCCGACCAGGTAGCCAACATATCTCTATATACACCGTAGAGATATGAATGGTGTAAATCTTTTACTTTATATAGTCAGTAAAGTAATGCCAAGACACCACGGACAAATGATGAAGAAGTTTCACCTTCAACATAAGAAACTAGTTATTAAAGTCATTAATACAAAACCAAATAAAAAGTGCGAAAAGATTAAAAATCAAAAGTAATACATTAAATGCTTGTCTTCACCATGTGATGTAAGAGACTTAGCCAAACATGGCCTTTGATTGACAAGAACTCTTACTATCAATCTTGGATCTCGAGACTACTACACACTCTCTAAGGTGGATGATGGATGATGGTGGTGGATGTGAGTATTGTAGTGGTGGTGGAGTGGTGGCAAAGTGGGAGAGGGGTGGTTTGGCAAGGGATGCTTTTGAAGTGAGCCAAGCACCCCTATTTATAGCCTGAACAGAAGCCCGGCCACGGCCCCGTGTCTAGCGGACACGCCCCCGTGGCCATCCATTTTCTCTTTGATTCATTAATTGTTTTTGTCGTTATAGGGCTCAACACGGCCCGTGTTCGCTGGGCACGACCTCGTGTGCAGAAGTGTATCTGTACTACCAAGATTTGCAAAATTCTGCAAATCTTAGCGTTGACCACGCCTCGTGCTGAGCTGGGCACGCCCCTGTGGTGAGCGTAGAAGCTACCACAGCTTTGTCCTTTCTGGAGACATCTGACCACGCCCCCGTGTCCAGTGGGAACAGGCCGTGGTCAGCCTTATGTTTCTTGTTTTTTCTCTTGGGGATATTGTTGAGGGGTCGGGCATGTCACGTTTGTTCCTTTTCTTTGTATTTATGTTGGTTTTTGTTGTATATTTGTTCCTTTTGCTCGTTTAAGCTCATTTGGTCCTGTAAATTCAAAAGGAAGACAAAAGCACGCTTTTCCAACATTAGTACTAAAAAGGGTTAGTTTTATGCCTCATTTGATGTAATTCATATGTTGCATTTTACACACATCAGTATCCAAAAGATGGAGATTTCAGAGTTGAGGGCTATTCAGACTCAGATTTCGGATGCTGCAAGATCAATTCAAAATCTACAACTGCGGCTGCCAATTCTTCGGTCCACGAGTGGTAACCTGGCAGTGTAAGAAACAAACCACAGTCGCACTCTCTACATGTGAAGCTGAGTACGTCTCGGCTAGCAGTCGCTATTCACGGATTATGTGGATCCAGCAGCAGATGAGGGATTATGGTTTGCAATTTCTTACTTCGCCTATTTTTGTAGATAATGAGGCAACAATTAACATCACAAAAAATCAGGTACATCACGCTAAAACTAAACATATTGAAATTCGACATCACTTCATTCGTGATTGCTACGAGAAGAAGTTGATTCGAATTGAAAAAATCCACACCGATGAACAAAAAGCTGACCTTTACACAAAACCGTTTGATAAAACTTGGTTTCATTATCTTTTGAAACTTAACGGGATGAAGCTTTTGTCGTCAGGGGGAGATATTCTTGGCGTTGATGAAGAGAACAAAGCAGAGGACGTTGGGAAGCAATCTGCTTTGGTTTGTCACATTTTTAAATGCTTTGGTATTTAGGGGGAGAAAATTTAATTATTAATGCAAAAACATTAAAAAATGTAAAAATTCAAAAACACTAGAAAATTTCAAAATGTAAAAATCATAGAAAAACTCAAAAAGAGTTGGTGTGAAAAGAGGAAATGATAGTACATCAGCTAGACTGTCACGGTACGCTAAAGATTTGGAAAGTTAAAAAGCGTTAAACGGTCTCATTGATGATGTGTCGATAGGTTTTCACATGTTTAGTAGATTGATTCGGGATATAAACCTAAATTCTATATCTTGCTTATTTCGTGGGGAACATCTCTCGGATATATAGGTAACCCCTGAAAGCTTGTTTGAAAGATTGCCTAATTCAGAGATACTAGGTCTTTATATTTAGTGATATCTGGGGTATTATACCAGGACTTCTGATTTTGCGTCAGCAATGGCCTAGTCCTCGTATAATACTTTATGCGCTTTAAATAAAGCTTTCCTTCATGATAAAAATTGATGAAATATCGAAAGATACAAATCAAGTGCTGTTGTAAAGAAGATCCCTAAGTGGGACACACCAGAAGTCGAACCACCATCTCTTTGTCTGAACGGAAGTTCTAACCTGAGCTCTCATGATTTTGCATTACCCAGAAAACAGATATCACTATAGTATATTCACCTGTAAGACTGAAATGGGGAATCTGGATACGAGAGTATATTCTAAGGTGGGACACGCGAATAAGTTAAGTGCTTAAAACACTAATTCTGTATCCTGAATCAGTTGAACTTTGTGTGAGAATTTAAGTGGATCAGTATATCGACAATCTAGGTGAATCGTTTAAAACTTAGTGTGTAATAAGCACAACGGTGCTTGTAACTTGTCGGTAGCTGATATGATCCTCTAACACAACTCACAAAAATTTGTTTGTAAATAGTTTCATGTTATTTCATTTTTAAAATTAAAACCCAAGATTATTTTCAGTATGTTTTAGCATAAAGTTTTTAAGATTCAAAAAGATTTTATTTCTGCATTATTTTCGACAAAGCATTGTGGAAAGCTGATCTTCAGAATCTCAGATGCAGAGAAAGATGCTGAATGACTGGTTTGGAGCTAATTTGAGAATGTTGGAAATTGAAAGGCTAATCAAGTTCATTAAATTGAAACATGTATTTTTACAAAAGTTGAAATTTTGATCAAAAGTGTCAGATGGTTCGTTATCGGGTTAACCAAGGTCACTAACTTGGACTTGGTCGACAAATTGAGTAACCAGGGACATTAACTTGGACCTGGATACTTGAGTGGATGTTAAAATCTAATAAAAATGGTAAAAATTTTGAAAACAAATTGAAAATGAGACATTTGAAAACCCATCCGGACGGATGGAAAACATCCATCCGGAGCATATCCCATCCGAACGGATGGATTCTTTGCTGCTATATATAGCCATCTAGACATCATTTGAGTCATTCGAACCATAAAGCATTCGGATACTCTCATATTTTCTCTCAACTTTTCATTACGATTTTGAGCTGTTACGCTGCCGGTTTTTAGACCTAGGGGTGTTGATTGGTGCAACATTTGCAATGGTGAAGGTAAGAATTCTCAATTTCAACGTTTAATGCTTGTTTTCCCATTTGTATAGCCAACAGTTACATTTCTTTAGATCTAGGCCATTCCAGGTTGTTTTTCTTGAAATTGATCCTAGATATGTGATAATCGGCCTTAGTTTTAAGAGTTTTAGGCTTCAATTTCATCATATCTAGCTTAGAATTCATCGTTTTACTCATTCGGATGACCGACGGGCCGACACCTAGTTTTTCTTAGATCTTGGGCTTGTTAGACCGAATTTGATACAATTGAACATAGATTAGGGCTAATCGGCACATTTTTTGAGAGATTTAGGGTTCAATTTTACAAAAAACTTGAAAAAAATTGTTTGATTGTGTTTGAATGTTCATCAGAATTCATCCGGATGGCCATCTGGACCATATAGCCATAAGGAGATGCCCATTTGGACCATGTCTCTATCCGGGCCATGATCATCCAGAAGAGTCCATTCGGACCATGTCCACCCGGACCAAATGCATAATATCCCATCCGGACCATCTCCATCTGGACCAAGTCCATCCGGATGGAGTGCACAGTGTTGAAGTGTTAGAAAATTTTCTAAGTGTTGAAAATTTTCATTGTGCACTATGTGTCTCGATAAACGTCAGGTTCTGATAATATAACTTTTGCAGACAAAAGGTTCTGATTTTCATAATAAACACAACATTTGTTGTATTCTAGACGAGAAGTATCCGAATATTGAACCATTTAAGGAGGTGTTGAAGTTTTGAAAGATAGTAGGATCTGTAAAGCACTAACATAGAAGCACAAATGCTATGGAATGCATGTGAGGATGTTCTGGAATGCAGCACACTATGTAGAAGATGAAAAAGCTATTCATTCGGGCGTGAGAATTAAAGACGAGAATGATAAAGACATCGATATTCCAGTGAAGATTATAGTCAGTGATGTCAGGAGAGTTCTGGATTTGAAAGACAAAGATGAGGATCCAATCATCGGTTCTGAATGATTATGCAAAGGTCTTTGGATTAGAATGGGATACGCTGGGTTCGTCAATGATCTAACATTTACAAAGTCGAAGTTTTCAAGACCTTACAAGTTTACAAGTTTTTGGTGCATTGTGTTATACATGCACTGGGACATAGAAAAGAAGCTTATGATGAATCTTCTGACTACATAATGAGTATCATCACTTTCCTGATCCTCAATAGACCTTATAATATTCGATCATATGTTAGACAATATCAATGGAGAAAGGTATGTGCAATATCCAAGATTCGTGCAGATGATTATTAATGATCAAGTTCAGAATCTGCCAAAAGCTGATGGTGATGAGTTAAGGCTAGAACATATGGATAGTGAGATGTTGAAGCGATTAGATGTCTACAAAGGAGTTAAAAAGGGTGATGAACTGAAGTTTAGACAGAAGTTTGCGGCGATAAAGAAAGCAGACTATGAAGCTGCTGAGGACGATAAGTGGAGCCAAGGAAACAGTGACTCTGATAATGAAACAAAGAAAATGGAGCAGTTTGTACCAAAGAAAACCAGATGGTGGGTTAAGAAGGATGAGAAGCTGAGAAAGAGAACTCCAAAAGTTATAACTCCTAAAGTTGTTTAAAAGGGTAAAACAAAGAAGCAGGAATCACCATGACGATTGGCAGATGAATCATTTGAATTTCTTACTGAAAAAGTTAATGTTTACGTTGCAGGTACAAAGAAGAAGAAATCTCCACCTCGTTTAGTTGATGAACCTGTGATTGCTCCACAAGATGTGATTGATAGGGGTGTTGATATTCTCAACATGTCATTTGCTGACTATGAAAGGGTATCAGCTGCTCAGGTTGTTAAAGATGCTGAAGTGGCTAAAACTGCTGCACAAGGTGATGATGTTGAATCAGCAGCTGCTGGTGGTGAAACATTGAAAGAGACGTTGGTTGAAGGTGAAGTGCACACTGACTCTAGTGAAACTGATAGCGACATTGAAGTTACAAAGATGGCACCTACTTCATACGCCAGTGGAAAGTTCAAGTTGAAAACAACTCCAAAGAAAAAGAAAGCTTCAGATGAAGAAGATGCAACATACGAGCCTACACCTGCAGAGAAAGAGAAGTTGAAAAAGAAAGGGATTAAAAAGAGAAAAGCTCGTCTAACTGGTGTAGTTCCAAAGAGACAGAAAGCTAGAAAAATCACAACTTCAATTCCTGAACAAATTCTAGAGGTTGAACATATTGAAAGTGTTGAAGTAGAAGTTCCAGTTCAAAGTGAAGTTAGAATGGCTACAGCTCATGTTTCTCTAATTTGTGAATCTGTTCCATTTCAAGAAGAAGTTCGTGAGATGACACCAAAACAACTGACAAAGATAGTTGAAGACTTCGGAGATTGTTTTCCTAAGGTTCCTTCTGATCATGGTGCTGGTCCAACTGGTTTAGAAGACTTCGGAGATTGGTTTAATGATGGAAAAGTAAATTCGTTGACAAGGAAAGTTAGTTTGTTAGAGAAAGCTAAAGCTGAGTATGAAGCAGAGTTGAAAGCGACAAAAGAAAAGCTAAAAGACGGTGAGGCAGAGAATGTCGTGTTAAGAAATGAAGTTGAAGAGAGCTGACAAATGAAGTTGAAGTGTTGACAGAAAAGGTTTTTGACGTTGAAGCTCGTTACAAGGCAATGGATGAGGCATATAAGATGATATTACAGATGCATTGTGATTTGCAGGCATCAATGACAAATGCAAATGAAATCTTGAAGAATGATGTAGCAGATTTGAGAGCAGATAAAGAAATCAATGATGAACAGATCAAGATGTTATATGCAGTAATAGAAGATCATCTTGGGTTAAATATTCACCCGGCGTTTGATGAAATAGAAATCTGAAGAGCTGAGGCTCGGAGGATGGAGAAAGAAATGAGAGATGCTAAGGAAGCTGCTGAAGCTCTTAAAGATAAAAGAAAGGGTGTTATAGTTGATACTTAAGAAATCCTTGGATCGTCAAGCCAACTAGAGCAATCACAACCTGATGCTGAGGTAAATATTTCAAATGTTGAAGATGTTGAAAATAAAGATGTAGAGGCTGAAGTTATTGCTACAGAGATTGAAATGAAAGTTGTAGAGGATGAAGTTAACAATGATCTTGCTATTGTTCCTGCTCAGTTTTTCACTTTGATTGGCAAACCAAAGGATGTATTGTATAGCAGAGAAGTTAGTCTTCGAAGAATTGAAGTCGAACGACGTCGACTAAGGGCAAAGATGAGAAAGTTCAAAGATGACGATGATGATGATGATGATGAATGGCTTGGTGATGATGATGATCATCATCATCATCATCATGATGATAAGAAAGATGATAAAGGTGATGAAGATAATGATCAAGGTGGTACTGGTTGTGATTTGATAGATCGATCGCATAATGAAGATGAACTTCGAAGGAAAGTGTATGAGAAGATTGCTATAGATGGTATTCCAAAAACAATTTCAAAAGAAGATCTTCGAGAAGAAAAGAAGAAATGGTGTAGGGCAATGCCAGAAGAGAGGAAGCTCAAGAGGCCTTTAAAGTTCTTCACTCAACATTCAAACAAATCGCTTGGAGACATTTTGTCTTGGGGTTACTTAGAAGATATGAAAGTATATGCTATCAAGCGTGAGCATGGAGTCCAATACTTTGAATTCCTTAGTGATCTGAAAACTCTTCCATGGTGGGATATTGAAGAGTTGGTGAAGACGAAGAATATAAAGCAGTACTATTACGGTTCAGAAGTGAAATGTCAGGAACAAAGGTTGTGGGATTACATCAAGGAGCAAGCTAACTTGAATTTTCCAGATCGGAAACCACAACAACCTAAACGGATAGTGAAGATTGATCCGATTACGGGAGAGAAGGATATCATGCTACACGTCAAAATTCCAAGATGTTCGAAGAACATGCCTCTAAGAGAAATGGAACAAGATTTCTATCCAGATTTCAAAGGCCGGATCTTCAATCCAAGAACATGTGAAGCGGTGATAACTCTATTAGATGGGAAAATAGGCGAATGGAGGCATATTCATGTGTTGGATCCTATGTGGCTTGTCAACTGTTCGAAGAAAGATATAGAGTGTCTCTTCTTCTACAAGATTTTTTATAATGAAGTTGATAAAGTGCAAGCGCAAAGGTACCAGAAGCTAGTGAATGTTTGTTTTGCAAAAGATATCAATTCTGGTCGTTACAAGGAATCTAAGTGGAGAGAACTCGAGTTAGAAGAGTTTCTCAAGAAAGAACGTCATAATGAGAAGATGGAAAAGAAGATAGCAGAAGCTGCTAAGAGAGCTAGATGGAGATTAGGTTTGGATAAGTCAGTTCCGACTGACCAAACGCCAATTGAAAAGGAAGAACGAAAGATTCCACGGTGGTCAAAAGCTAGAGATGGTGATAAGGAATACAGAGAATGGTGGATAAATGTGGGAAGGCCAACCAGATAAAGAATGCTGGAAGAACGCAAAGAAGAAAGAAGAAGGAATGCAAAAGAACGAAGACACAACAGGAAGGCATGATGAAGACTATATAGGTAGAAAGACTGCAACTACATCTAAGGGGGAGACTGTAGATGCATATGTCTGTAGCTTTCATCTGTATCAAGTCTATGTTTACCTGTTTGTGGTCTATGTACAGTTTAATGTATGTTTTGTATCAAATCCAGAGTGAAAGATGAAGATAGGGTTATTTGTAAGTCCATCCAGATGGTGTCTAACGGTGTCTCCGGAACTTGTAACAGTTGTTGATTATCAATGAGAATGAAGATGTTTAACGGTGTCTATGTTGTATTTCTCTCTCCTACTACATTTTCGGATTCCTTACGATCTTGTAGCTGCTAATCCGGTCTGAGCGCGTTCAAGCAACCGAACTCCCGGTCCTTCACAGAGGATTAAAAGTTTAGATGATTAACATAAGTAGAACGTTTATAGGTTACGTCGTCTACAAAGTGGACACCGGTGAAGTTAGCCGCTCAAGACGCAATTCAATGAGTTCGTGTCCCCACTTTTAAACATTTTTTTTAAACTTTAGGGAAAATATATGTACAATTGTATGTTTAAAACAAAGGAATGATACATAGATCATGTCACGAATAGGGTATAGGTAAGCACCATTAATCTAAGTTAGACCGAAAGAGCAAGGGTTAGATCTAGCAGGTCCGGGCAACCTCACTTTCTTGGCCCACACATTGGCCATAGAGTGCTTTGGGTCATAGTCGAAGGGTAATCAATGTAAAAAGTCGCCTAGGTTTGGATGCTTCGTATGTGATCACACATGTTAATGTCTCGATTTCCTTACATTACAACTTACAAACTTACATTTTACAATTACATACCATGTTTTATACAATTACAACTCTTACATTTTATACAAACTACATGAATTCACAGTAACTTTTTGTTGACGATTTTCCAAAACTTATATGTATTTCAGGAAGCTATTGGTTGCTCGCAGCCTCTTTTGTTCAAGAAGTATTTTTATGTTTTAAGATGTTATGTGTCCATGCTCAATTGCCACCTTTTGATGGATTTATTTGTTATATCCCGCCTCCTTGCGGTGATATAGGAAACAAAACCTTGATCTTTAATTTGAAATGATATTGTAAACTTTTAACAATTATCTTTTGTGGAGGTGTAAACTCTAAACTTAACTCGTATTTTGAATGTTTAAACTTTGAATGGCAAATTGGTGTTTGTTTTATATCAGGTAGTATGTTTACTTATCGTATGCAATGAGAATCAATCACGATCACACCTCGCGCTTTCGCCTCTGAAAGGGGTGTGACATAGAGTTTAGTTACTTACGCACTAGAGTCAGTTCATCAAAGGTGGATCCTAGTCCATTACCTCTAGAAACAATACTATTTAGTTTAGCGGTGAATGAATCAATGGATTCATCCTCTTTCATGTGTAATAACTCAAATTCAGATTTGAGCATTTGTAGACGTGCCTTCTATACACGATCTACTCATATATGTCTAGTCTTCAATGTGTCCTATATGGTTTTTGCACTTTTGCATTTTGCAACTTGCAAGACCAAGTCCTCGGGAAATGATTGAAATAGATAAACTGTAGCCGTCTATCTTTCTTTATATGGGGATTAGTTGTTTCAATTGGTTCAATCATTTACCAAAGGCCATTTGCCTCTAATATAGTTTCGACTAGGGGTGTGCATGGGTCGGTTTGGGTCGGTTTTGGCCTAAAACCATAACCATAACCACAATGTCAGTTAATGGATAACCATAACCATAACCGTTCGGTTATGGAGGTTATGGTTAATCGGTTTTGATGGTTATAGCGGGTCAGTTGTGGGTGGTTAACCGTGTATTTAGCCTAGCTAAAAATAGCTTAATTTTTTTTAACATGGTATAAATTGTTATTGCATATTTGTATATATTAGTATATTACATAACATTAAAAAATACATATAATCTATAATGTTAATACCGATTATTACCGAATATATAAAGTGAATATATTCCATAAGTTCAAATAAACATTCAACCAAAACTGCAAAACGATATTAAATAGCCCATAAATACTAAAAATCCTAACAAAAAACATCAAATATTAAACCCATAAATACTAAAAGTCTTTAATAAAAAACATCAAATATAAAAAAATGGTGAAAAGTCCTAAATCCTACAAAGATTTATTAGATGTCGGTTCGGTTCGGTTATGGTGGGTATGTAAACATTGATAACCATAACCGACCCGCTACTTTCGGTTCTCAATAAAACCATTAACCGACCCACCGGTTTTGTATCTGGTTCGGTTTTTTCAGTTCGGTTTTGTCAGTTAATTTGATTATGGTTTGGTTAATTCGGTTTTTTTACACACCCTAGTTTCGACACGTATTGCCCAAACTGTATAATTTATCGTTTTTAGTATAGGGCAGTGAATATTCAAAAGTGTTGCCACTTCCTTATTGTAGGATCGTTGTACAACCTGACTGAGTCGATCAGAAGAGCTTTATATTCGAATAAGAGGCGGAATCAATGAAACGGACACTCGATTCAATTTAAATATCTCTTATATTGATATGATATTGATTTACAACCTAGAGACAATCCGGCAGAGCTTCGCTTCTCAGATCCGAACCTTACAAATGAATAACCAAGTGCACCTATTTATACTAGTGGGGTTTCACTTGAAATAAACAAGGCAGTTTCAAGCGAAATCAAGTCCTTCTGATTTTGCTTGAAATGTCACTTGACACTTTCAAGCGGAATTACCACCTATTTCCTCAAAATCTGTTTCTTGCATCTCGAGCACTGGTTATCCTATCTTATCCTATTACATGACTTGATACAAGACGAAGTCAATAGACATAGTGCACTAACAGACTCCCCCTTGGATATTGACGAAGTCTTCAGAGTCTAGACTCTATCATGACACCTCTTCAGTCTTGATCAGTCTTCAAGCTCTTTCCAAATTATCTAACACTGTAAGCATCCATCAATCTTTCTCTTCTTTTATCAGCTTCGGCTCCCCCTTTCGTCAAGCTTCCGTGCTTTGGAATCGACAACTAGCTTTCCATCTACAAGCTCCCCCTTGCTATGAGCTCGTCTTCAGACTCCCCCTTAGACTCAGCTGTCAGGATCGTAGTCTGGTACATAACCTGCAACACTCATACATTTATAAGTAACAACATTTTAAACTTCCAATTTTTCCAGAAATCGTAATCTTGCAATTCAAACTTCCTAAATCACTTCTCAAGAATTTGGCAGTTTCATCGAATCGAATCGGAAACTAGCTCTATAACAATATAAGCATCCTAATCCCCCACAGTTAATCATCCAAGTCCAATTTAATGACCTTGGAGATATCACAAACTATTTTTAATTTTTGATTTTTGATTTAAAAAGGCAAGTTTGGAATTAATGAACTTGTTTTATTTTCAGAAACACAATCAGCATACTTAGATTTTGAAACTCAGCATTTCATACATCGGTTGTCGAAAATAAAGCAAATTAAAAATCTTTTTGTTTTTTTCTAAAACATAAAGCAGTAAAGAAATATTTACAAACATATTTACAGATAATATTTTTGATTGAGTTTGCGTTAGAGGATTATATCAGTTTCTGACAAGTCACAAGTACCGTTGAGCTTAGTTACACATTAAGAATTAAACAATTCACTTGGATTGTCGATATACTGATCCACTTAAATTTTCATACAAATTTCAACTGATTCAGGATACGAATTAGGTGTATTAAGAACTTAAACTCATTCATGTGTCCCACCTCTTGAATATACTCCCGTATCCAGATCCCAATATTCAGTCTTACAGGTGAGTATACCTAGATGATATCTGTAAAGGGTTAAATGCGAGACCGTGAGAGCTCAGGTCAGAACTTCCATTTAGTAGAGAGATGACGGTTCGAATTTAGGTGTGTCCCCTTTAGAGGATCTTTTATTCAACAGCAATTATTATCAATTTTATTGTTTTATCATTTTTGCTGAGGGCAGCGCTGTATTTCAAGCAAGCAGTAAAGTATTCTCCGGGGACTAGGCCATTGTGTCCGCAAAATCAGAAGTCCCTGGATAATACCCCAGATATCCCTAAGCATAAAGACCAAGTATCTCAGAAAGAGGGTTCCTTCAAACAAGATTTCAGGGGTTACCTATATATCCAAGTAGTGTTCCCCACGAAATAAGCAAGTTTGAATTTAGATTTATATCCCGAAAAAGTTTACTAAATGTATAAAAACCTATCGGCATATCATCAGTGAGACTGTTTAACTCTATTTAATCATTACATTTCTTTAGCATACTGTAACTGTCTACTGATGTACTATCATTTCCTCTTTTTACGGAAAAACTCAATTTTGAATTTTATCAAGTTTTTGACTTTTTCAAATTTTCTAATGTTTTTGGATTTTCTAACAACTTTTCTCCCCCTAAAATGCAAAATCATTAAAAGAAAATTTGACAACACGATGCTGATAGTTTTGTCTCGCCATCCATTTTCTGCTAACTCTGCTCTGTTTTGCAGAAAAACTAATATAAAGTACCCCCATGATTTACAACCCATTGATTTTCGACAGTTTGAAAACCGTTTTTCAATATTGTGAAGGTAATCATGTTTGTTCAGCCGTGAGGGTTTCGGCGTATTCAATCAACATTTTTTTTATGTACAGAAAAACAATCAAACTAAACTCCCTGTTTCAACCAACACAGGGTCTAGCAGCCTCTTCCTCCTCTCCATGTGCCAGGCTGCTCCAGTTTTCATTCTCACAATATTTGGTTTTGTTGAGCACCTGCACATTCAAAGCATTCAATTTCTTGAACAATTTGGCCCAGGTCTGTTGGACCTTAGGCATTTCAACACAATATGTATCATGTAGTTTCGGAAAATCTTTATCATTAAAAACTTTTTCAACTTTAACTTCATCTTTCTCATCATTTACCAAAGTTACTTGTTTCTTAACACTCCATGTTTGACCTTTCGGAGTACCTCATTTGTAAAAATGTGAATCTTTTTGAACATTTTGTTTTTTATCAACAACTTTTGGTTTCCAAAACTCTTGTGATTTTGTCATATCAACAGATGTATTCCAACTTTGTGTTGTTCTCAATCTGGGTGTGTGAAAAATCTATGTTTGTTTTGAATCAGACCTATTCTATTTTGGTTTCCAAGTTTGATTCGAAGCAAACTTGTTTGTGTTGTACCTCTAAGTTTGTTTTGAATCAAATCTGGCTGACCTTTGTTTCACACCCTCAGATTTTTGTTTCTCAACATTTTCAAGCTTCTTTTCGTCAACATCAACAGGTTTCAGATTTGGACACTTGCGAGCAAGATGTCCAATTTGATCACATTTGAAACATGCTCTCTTGGACACGTCTTTGACCTGATGTTGTTGCTTTTTCTAAGCATGAAACTCATCATTAGACTGTCTTCCAAATTTGAGTTCTTTCTCTTCTGCGAAACTTTTTCCTTGAATAAAACTCATCTTTGCCTGAGAATTTGGCACTTCATTTTTCTTCCAATTTTGTTTCTTTTTATAACCCAACCCAGCCTTCATGTTTTTCTTCTTGAAACCAGGTTTGTTATAAAAAGTTTTCTTGTTTTTCCCAGCAAATTTTGAAATTTCTGATTTTTCAATCTCAACCATCTTAAAAACTTTATCAATTTTCTCTGAAATCACATTCTGAATCAGGAATACAATATCTAAGAATAGTTTGTCCGATCCAATCATGGTATATACCAATCCTTTTGAATCCTCATTCACAACTTTCTCAGATTTTATGTTTTTCAGATACTCATCATGAAAATTACTTTCATTTTCATTATGTGATTCAGACTTACCTTTTGTAGACTCATTTTTCAAAACGCTATCAACAACCTTACTTACCACCTCTGAATCATTAGCTTCATCAGATTTGGTGTAAGTCACATCGATACTTTCAGGTAATTGGTCAACTATGTTCAGACCTTTTGCAACCTTTTCCTCATCATAAAAAGTATAATTGTTTCTCAATGGTAGTGGTACCTGATGAAATTCTGAACCAATACCTTTTTTATTCTTGTCAGTATCTTTGTCATCTGGTGTGATATTGAAAATGCGTTCAAGAATGTACGAAGAGTTATGATAACTTTGAAGTTTGGTAACAACCTTTTCTTTTTTAGCCAGAACTTGTTTGAGATTAGCAACTTCATCAACACACTTGTTTAATTCAAATTGCTTTTCTTTAAACTTTCTCTCATACAGTTCTTTAGTTATTAAAGTTTCAGACAATCTTTGGTCAAAACATTTGACTTGGGTCTTCAAAGTATCATAAGCTTCTTGTACTCTCTGACTCGACCTCTTTAAATCATCATACTCTTTTTGAAAATCTTGAAACTTATTTTCTTTTTCAACACAACCTACACATTTTGCTGTACACATTTGTCTATACACATCATTATCCTTTTCAAGATCTTGACACTTCTGTGTCAGCTTTTCAACCTTTAGTTTCAAAATTTCTTCTTTTTCAATCATTTCTTTACATTTTATTTTGAAAACATTTTCAAGTTTGTTTGTTTCAATATCTTTTGTTTTGATTATCTCATCTTTTTCAATACAGGCTTTGCACATTTCTATGCAATTCCTGCACTTGTTTTCATTGTTATCAATAATTTTAACATTCGATAGATCAGAAGATTCATTTACCTCAGTCTCTTTCAGCACCGATGATTCTTCTGTTTCAACTTTCCAATCTTCTTCTTTCTTCTCTTCTTCTTCTTTCTGTTCTTCTTCAACCTTTCGTTCTTTTTCAATCTTCTATTCTTCTTCAGCAGCAAGCTTTGCATTAATCTTCACCTCTTCTACCATCTTTTTCAACTCTTCTTCTTTTCTTTTCTTCATTTCTACCACCTTTGGTAGACTTGCTTCACAAATTTCTTTTATTTTGTTCAACAAATCCGGGAAATATCCTTTATCAGATAACCTTCTAGTGTTGAAAGTACTCTGACTTGGAAACAAATTTGTTACTGCATCAAAATCCACCTTTGATGGGTCAACAACTGGATTAACATGTGGATCCATGTAACATTCCAATTCGTCATTCCATCTTTTGGCTCTCTGGGCTTCTCTGAATGGTTCTCTGAATTTTTAAATTTTCCATCTCGCATAATCTCTTCTCCACCATAGATCATGATCAAAATCAGCTACAAATGCATATCCAACACAATCTTCTTCAGGGAGAACTTGACTCCAGTCATAACCTTCATCGTGATGAATAACTGCAATAGCTCTTGATTTTTCTTCAACCTGCTTCATTGTGGGAGGTTCAGACTTGTTCTGATGATAGATTGCTTTCTTATAGTAATCTTCCTTGAACGGATTAGCATTATCATCAGTATAAGCATTTCTACACTCACGTTTAAAATGACCTTTCTGTTTGCATTTAAAGCATGTCACTTTGGATTTGTCAAAGCCTAACTTGGTAGAAGGTCCACCAATAGACTGCCTTCCGGTAATTTCCATAAAACGTTGTGCCCTCCTCACTGCATTAGCCATACACCACCGTATATCGATCAATTCCATCTCCTCAGGATCGATTTGATCGTAGTCTTCCTTAGTTAGGTTGGTGTTGCCTATCTTCCCTGCAACGAGACTTTAATACGACTCCAACATAGATGCTAAGAAGACCATCTGTTGCTTTGTAGGCTCTTCATTGAAATTTTGAGTATTCTTCAAATCTACTGTAATGTTGCATTGGAATACATTCTTTGATGCACATTGGCTCGATGTTGTTGAAAAAGATCCACTGTGAAGACTTTCATTGTTCACAGAGTTTGAGCTTTCTGCAGAAAACGCTGTTCTTGGAGACCCAGCCTGTGGTACATTTCCTCTGTAGTACAACACCACATTCTGCTGATGAGCTGGGTTGTTGACTTTAGATTTCTTTATCTCCAACTCATGACTTTCTAGTCTTTCGATCAGCAAATCCACTGTTAAATCTTCAGACTTGATTGTGTTCTTCAACATTAAAGCAAAGTATTGCCAATCTTGATCATTCGGCAACGAATCAAACAATTTATCAATCAGCTCCTCTTGAGTGTATGTGATTTTGTATCTTGCCAGCTCCATCTTCAGATGCCCAAATCTCTCAATCATTTTACAAACAGATTCATTTTTCATACAACCAAATAAATCAAACTCTTTACGTAACAGTTTCTTTTTGTTTTTCACAATCTCAGAGGTACCTACACATTTTCTCTCTAAAACTTCCCATATACTCTTCGATGTTTTCTCTTGTTCAAGTAGCGAAATAATATCTTCTCTCACTGACTGTTTTATCAATGTAATCATTTTGTATTTAGCTACAACATTTTTTACATCTATTTCTGTGAACTCTTTTTCATCTACTAACTCTCCTCCTTCTTTTACTGGTTCTGTGTATTCGTATTTTAGTTTTAACCAACTTTCAGGAGCAAAAGCTTTTACCCAACCCTCAAATAAGTTTTTCCAACAGTTATAATCTTCAATCTTCATTAATTTCGGTGGTTTCTGTTGGCTTCCATACATATTCTCATACTTCAAGTTCTCTGAAATCTCTTTCAAATATTCTCTTGTTTCAGATCTTCTTTCGGATGATTCTAAGGTAAAAGCATTGTAAAACGTGTTGTAAAATTCTTCACCACTATTCGACATCTTCAATCACCTGGAGACAAACAAACAAATTCAATCAGTTTAAAAATTATCAAACAATTTGAAACAGACTAACACTCGGTTGACGTGAAATGATCTCGACACAAAAAATCCTCTTTCAAGCGAAATAAGAAACTCAAGCGAAATCCCAAGTTGAAGCGGAACTACTTTTGAAGAGAAATCACTAGACTAACAACTTCAAGCGAAATCCCTTGATTAACAACTTCAAGCGAAATCAAACAATGACACTTCAAGCGAAATCAGACTTTTAAACAAACATCTACTTTCAAGCGAAATCGGGACTATTATTTTTTCTCAAGCGGAATCACTTAGGTGACATTTTGAAGCGGAATCAGCTGGTTTTTCAAGCTGAACTACTGTTTTGAAGCGAAATAACTGATCTTTTTCAAGCGAAACCTCAATGTTTGTTCAAGCGGAATCTGGTTTTTGGCCTGTTTTATGTCATTTTAAGTTGAATTTTGGTCTCAGACATTCAAGGCTTTGTTAAAATACTGTTTTGCATGTTCAGTGAAAAATGCAATCCATTTTGACCATGAAATCGTGTTCAGTTTGAAAAAGAAGGTGTAGAAGTCAGAAAACTGATGCAATCGAGCTAAACTCTTCCTTCTGTGCTCTGATACCACTTGTAGGATTGTTGTACAACCTGACTGAGTCGATCAGAAGAGCTTTATATTCGAATCAGAGGCGGAATCAATGAAACGAACACTCGATTCAATTTAAATATCTCTTATATTGATATGATACTGATTTACAACCTGGAGACAATCCGGCAGAGCTTCGCTACTCAGATCCAAACCTTACAAATGAATAACCAAGTGCACCTATTTATACTAGTGGGGTTTCGCTTGAAATAAACAAGGCAGTTTCAAGCGAAATCAAGTCCTTCAGTTTTCGCTTGAAATGTCACTTGACACTTTCAAGCGGAATTACCACCTATTTCCTCAAAATATGTTTCTTGCATCTCGAGCACTGGTTATCCTATCCTATCCTATTACATGACTTGATACAAGACGAAGTCAATAGACATAGTGCACTAACACTTATATTGTATCATAACACCGGTATCCGGACTTGTCTCTTCCATGCCAATTTCTACAAGCCTACGGTTCTAAATAGCCTATTTAGAGATCACTAAATTTTTCGACTACAAACTAATGGTTCGCAATACCTAATCAGTGATAGTGATTCTGAAATTCACTGTCTAATAACAAAAAACTCAAAAACAAATAAGTGTGATTTGGAATTGTAAACCTGGGTGTCAAAGTGTTCTTTTAATCCAATACCTTGATGCGTCTTCGAGTCTGATGAAACACGAAAATGATTCAATCTGAGATTTAATCTTCATCAGTCTAATGTGTCTTCATGTATGATGATAAATAACGATCCAGATTTGAGTTCTCTTGTGATATATGATTTTAAGTTTCTCAGTTTTCCAGAGACAATGTTGAGTAAACGTTTCGTATGATAAAAGGTTTTATCCTTCAACACCTCTGGTTCCAATCTTTTGAACACAAGAAACAATTCGCGTTGGCAGTGAATCGATTGCAAGTCGCGTGTTCTTGTATTGTTTCAAAACTTGGAACGATACCGAGGTGAGTTCGCAATCCAACAATAAATTGAATGATCCAAATGTGAAATCAAACAATTGAATTGTAGGCCTTTTCAGATTTCAAACAAACAACAAGCAGATTAAAACGAATGAATTTAAGGATAAACAGATTCAGGAACGAGGATGATGATTTGTGTAAAAACGATGTACTCTGATACCAATTCTTGTTTAGAATTGATACCAAACAATCAAAGTCTCCAAGATCAAAACACAAAGAATTAAAAGGGTTTCTGTATTGAATGAAATTGGGATCGTAACCCTTGTTATGTACATGATGTTGGTTCAGGCCCCTTCGATTATACACACAACACACCAGTAAAACGTATGTGAATGTGAAGTTGATATGCAGAACGTGAAAGGAAAGCTCCTGTATTATTAAAGGGGGTACATGACTCATTAAACTAAACGAAGTTAAATAGCTTACAATAAAATAAACGTGCAATACTAAAACAAATAATAAAATACTATTTCTACCAAAAAACTAGGACTTGATAAACATGTAAGAATAACTAATCAATTCCAATGTTCTCCTTATTATCAACAAACCATCGTTCATTTCCAGTTTAATCGGTCATCTACTACCAGGTCTTTAACAACCCATATGACCCTTTTGACCCGTACACGAACCTTCTATAATAACCTGCCAGTCCAAGAAAACTTCTCACCTCCATTGGTGATTCAGGGACTTTCCATTTAGTAATCGGCTCAACCTTTGTGGGATCCACATGAATTCCTTCATGATTAACTAAATGTCCAAGAAATTGTACTTCTTCTAACCAAAATTCACATTTCGAAAATTTAGCGTAAGGCTTTTCTTTTCTCAGCAAATTTAGGAGTGCATGCAGATGTGCTGCATGTTCTTCTTTATTCTTAGAGTAAATGAGAATATCATCTATAAAGACAATTATGAATTTATCCAGATATGGTTTACATATTCTGTTCATCATTTCCATTAATGCGGCTGGGGCATTGGTTAGACCAAATGGCATGACGGTAAATTCATAATGACCATACCTTATTCTTATTCTGAAGGCAGTTTTAGGAATGTCCTCTTCCTGTACATTCAATTGGTGATATCCTGAGTGCAAATCGATCTTAAAAAAGAATCGAGCTCCTTGCAGTTCATCAAACAGATCATCGATTCTCGGTAATGAATACCGATTCTTAATCGTGACTTTGTTCAATTCCCGGTAATCAATGCACATATGCATTGATCCGTCTTTCTTCTTGACAAACAAGATTGGTGCTCCCAAGGTGATGAACTTGGTTTTATGAAACCTTTCTCCAAAAGTTCATCCTACTGTTTCTTCAGTTCCTGCATCTCTGTTGGCGCCAAACGGTAGGGTGCTTTGGCAATCGGTGCTGTTCCTGGTAGTAGGTGAATTTGGAATTTAACTTCCCTATCCGGTGGTAGTCCGGGTAGCTCTTCTGGAAACATATCTGAGAATTGAGATACTACGTGAATATCTTTCAATTATTTTCCTTTAGTGTTAATGATTATGGAAATCATATATACTAGTGATCCTTTTCTTGCATAACTTGCTTTTTTCATCACAGAGATGAATTTCGTAGATCTAGTTGGTTTATCTCCTTTAATCGTGATCTTTTCACCTTTTGGTGAACTCATTTATATTAACTTTTGATCACATAAAATGCTCGCTTTATTGGTTACTAACCAATCCATTCCTAGTACGATATCAAATCCAGCTAGGTTCATTGGGTAAAGATTAGAAATAAAATCTTGGTTTAGAATTTCTATTCTTACTCCCAGCACGATTTCAGTGATTCTAACGGATTCACCATTTGTTGTCTCTACTAGACATTCTTGTTGGAGTTTAGTTAATGGTTTATTAAGAATTTTGCAAAATGAAGTATTAATAAAACTTTGGTTCGCACCAGAGTCGAATAATACTTTAGCAAAAACATCATTAACAAAAAATGTACCGGTAATCACATCCGGAATCATCTTGGCTTCTTCTGCAGTTAGAGCAAAAGCTCTAGCATTCTTAGTAGTCTTGCTGTTCATGGATGGAGCTAGTTTCGGACAGTATGGTTTGATATGCCCTTTTTCTCCACAATTGAAGCACACTCCATTGCTGGGTTTCTTCCTACAGTCTTCTTCCTTGTGTCCACGTATTTTGCAGAAGTTGCTGTATGTATAACATTTTCCTGAATGTTTCTTCTTGCAAGATTTGCAATAAGGTGCAGAACTAGAACCTATACTTTTCCCACAATTGTTATTTCCATAACGAAATTCTTGGGTAAGTTTCTGGACTAGTTCTTTCTCTGATTCTCTTCTTGTGTACGCACCAATTCATCAGTCAAGGTATTTGAAAGTTCTACAGCTTCTTCTATGGTTTGTGGTCTATCTGCCTTGTTGGCACTATTCTAGCATATTCAAAGAATATGGTAGTGTAACCCTTACAATCTATTCTAGTCACTCTAAGGTTTAAGAACTTATAAGCAATCTGTTCTTTTTCATTGGGTGGACAGAATTTTATTTCGACCATATTCTTAAACTCAGTCCATTCCATATTATAGGCTCTGTCACTTCCCCTAGAATGAAGAATAGTGTTCCACCATTCTAGATCTGAATTCTTAAAAAGATTGGAAGCAAACATGATTTTGTCTTCCTCTGAGCACTTGCTTATTTTTAAGACAGCCTCTGTCTTTTCTAACCGGCGTAGAGCTGCAATGGCTCCTTCATTGCCAGAGAATTCTATCGGTTTGCAAGACCAGAATTCTTTGTAAGAGCAACCATAAGACATGGTTCTTCTTGTTTTCAGAATAGGCAATTGAAGTAACGGTCCATTGTTTATGCTATGACTGGGTTCTGTAGGTGGTCGCTTACTTCCATTATTACTTTTATTTTTTGCTTCTTTAACAGTTTGGATAATATATGGCACAACATCTATA
The DNA here is from genome assembly GCA_030545235.1 of Helianthus tuberosus. NCBI lineage: Eukaryota > Viridiplantae > Streptophyta > Magnoliopsida > Asterales > Asteraceae > Helianthus > Helianthus tuberosus. Next base: position 174,295 of record JARYGA010059832.1, read on the forward strand.
ATCCCTCGTGCCACTATATGTTGGACGACACTGTTATCTAATTGGTTCCCATTATTATCGTTATTCTGGTTTTCTTGATTCACTTCGTTTTCCATCTGGTTTTACAAACATTTATCAGGTATTAATATCACAGAATAAGATTTAATGCCAATAATTGCACAAACAAACACATTTGGTCAAAACCGTCGATCATTGCGACATTCTACTCTTTTCGGTATTAGATTATCTATTTTAGTTTTTTTTTCAAACTACTCACATTTATATATATATATATATATATAGGGAGAGGATCATGAGAAAACTACATATACATGAGAAAACTAGAAAACTAACTAAAAAAACCTAAAAATAGCTAAAAAAACATACCAATTTTTTTTTACAATTTTTTATAAAAAATCGCTAGATTTTACATATAAAAAATATTTTTGTTGTACTGTACATGTGCATTATATGTGTACTACATATGTGCACTATATCCGTAATAGTGCACATGTGCAATGCAACAAAAAATGTTTATTTTATTTTATTTTTTTTGAAATTTTTTTCAATGCATAAAAACCTGCGATTTTTTTTATAAAAAATTAAAAAAAAATTGGTATGTTTTTTAGGCTTTTTTAGTTTTTTTTAATTCCTCAAATCCATTGTGTTTCATTCCACACGAAAAAGGGCAATTACAAAGCAATGGCAGGTAGTCGGGCAACAAGTTGCGCCGCCACCCCCTTTTGAATAGAAAACCAATTCTACTAAATACAAAGTTTGAAACCTTTAGCGGCGAAGAATTACTATTAACGACTTTTTGAACCCGATTCAAGAGTCGCACTGCGTCAGGAGCGAGACCACCAAAGGTATCAAACGCAAACGGGACAAACACATGTTGATTCTCCCGGCAGGCTTTCTCATGTTTTGCCACTTTGCTCGCCTCTACCTTGAGCACCGCTTGCCCTACGACAAAGCCCTTGTCCTTGAGCCCGACAAGGGGGGAGACTCCAATTAGATCTACGCAAGCGTGTTTCCCCCTTCCCATCCAAACACAAGGATGTCCGCCGGGCATAAAGTGGACCTCCCCTATAAGGGGTCAGTCAGGAAATTTTTGGGCGTAAAGTGGACCTCCCCTATAAGGGGTCATCCAAACACAAGGATGTCCGCTGGACATGGCTCGTCAACTGGGAACAAAGGAATCATCAGTCGGTATCTAAGGATAGTACGGTATTCCAGAGCCGACATGTGTTGCCCCATGATCCATGATCCATCCCCTATATATATATATATATATCAGTATATTATTATTAATATTATTTCTATGGGTTAAACTGCATCTCCCGCTCGTCGTACTTCCAAACGAGCTTCTCTCCTATCCCTTTTATCCTCTCAGCTTCATCTATCAACTCCTTACCGTACAGGCAGAGTTCCTGAACGTTCTCATCACTCATGGGTGGTCGTGGTGCAGGTACTGGGTCAGGATACATAGGTAAAGGTTCTACATATGGGTATGGGTTTTCTAGGATTTCTCTAACATACTGGTCAGCATCCCAATATGGATCTAGAGAGTCAAGATTAGGTTATGGTGCTACAGGGTTTGGTATGAGCTCCTCCTGTGGGTAGAGTTCTCGATAATCCCTATGGTCGTCATTCCATGGATCGTATGCTAAGGGATTGGGTGCTGGAACTCTAGGTATCTCATCTGGGTTAAAAGCTGGTATGGGAACTGGTGCTTCTTGGTTTGGTTATATTTCCACGGGTTGAGTGGGAAACAGTGGTAATGGCTATGGTGCAATGATTTGTTCTTAGTTTGGGTCTGCGGCTGTGGGAGCTAATATGTGAAAGTTGGCTAATCTCCTATTGATTATGTCTTGGGTCTGGGTGTTCATCTCCCTATTAGCTGCTGCTAAAGCCCTTTCCTGATGTAACTTTTTCATTCTCTTCCTACGCTCATGGGCTCCCCGACTGAACCATCCTCTCTTTTTGGTAGGGAATGGCTCTTCGGATTATGCCTTAAATACGTAAATCCTCTCTTCGGTATCAGGTGAGTACCCCGAAGGAGTAGGCTGGGAAGAAGTTCCTTCATCTCTAGGAGAATTAGACAGTTGACGATAAGCGTCTGATGGACCTTGATCACTCATAATGTAAACTAACAGATTGTCAAATAACACAAAATAATAAAATACATGTAGGCACATAGTCACATGGATTATTTACTAACAGAATTGACAATTTTCATGTCAGCAGAACATTTTTGTGGCTTAAATCAGTTGTTGTAGCTCTGATACCACTCTCTGTCGCAACCCCCGGCCCCTAACTCTGGGAACGGGCAGCCGCGAGCTAGTATCAGTGGTATCAGTGTTTATCAATTTTGCAGCGGAATTTACATCAGGACCGTAGTTAGGAAATATTTTATCAGAGTAAATTACCACATTTTTATAATAATAAATACATGGGTAAAACCCAAGTTTCCATTCATAATCTGTTTGTAGGGATAAACCCTAAATTATTGAAATAAAACATCTTTTTTATTTAGATAACTTTTATAGCCACTTTTCCAAGCCTTCAGCGCTGTCCAGCTGGCTTCTATTTGGCTTTCACATTTTGTTACCTGAAACGCGTTTAAAACATTTGTCAGTGGGAAATACTGGTGAGTGAATCCCAATTTAATCAAGGCAATTTTTATCATTTTACAGCATTGAGGGCAATCCAGCAATTACATATGTTTACATCTATTCAATTATCACCCACGGTACTGTCAAACCTGACTGGTGGAAATGTTACTACTCACAGTGTAGTAACTCATTTTGTATACAAAACCCAACATATCGACGATAATTGTAGAATTAAAAATACTCAATCACTACTAATTATAATGTAAAATAATTAAGGTTTTGTAAAAACAGTTTAGGAAAAGCATTTATAAAAAGAGGATAAACTCACATTGCTAATTTAGGTATTTCCCTTGTGACTTTCTGGTTATAATCTATTAATTAAACAATACACATGTGTTAGTATAATAACCCAAATTTACATTAGTTATACCCTCCCCGAGACAGAACCCCAACGACTAAGTCAGGTAGAGCCTCGACATGCGTTACGGAGCGCTAGATCAATCGGGCAGTGTATCTAATACGTAACCGGGGTTATAATACTTACAACGAGGCAGAGCATCGCTAATTAGGGGGTATAATACCCGAGTATTACTATTACTATTCAGAAATTTAGAGAGAGAGAATCGATTGTGAGCGAATTCGATTTGAATACCGATGCCCTCTATTTATAGGGCTGTTCGGCTGGTTTCTGGCGGCCCGCGAGAGAGACAAAGGGGTCTCTCGTGCCCCATGAGCTAGGTGTAATAGGGTTTAGGGTTGATTGGTCAGAAGTATAGGCTCGACGAGTGACGACACGTGGCGGATTAGGGTACGACCTGGTGTAAAGGTGGTCGCGCCCCGCGACAGATACCCAAGGGTGTGTCGCGCCTCGCGAGCGAGCATAGAAACTTGTTTTTTATTTAATTTTTATGAAATTAAGGTATTTCGGGCCATTTTTCGTATACGGGGTGTATTTTAGGGCGTGTAGGAACGTTATAATTATTTTAGGAGGGTTATTATACATTCTCAGACTTGAGCACTTGCCTGAAAAGAAATAGGAGAGATGTCGTTGCAGAGATTGAGGGAAAGAAAGTTTTTTGTTGGTGTGTCTAAACTGATCAGCTTGATCTGGTTTTATAGTCACCTAAACATAACTGAATTCTGGCCATCGTTGCATAGAAATAAAACCAAATAATTATCATTAGTGCATCAGTTAAAACTGACAAATAATGATCATAATAACAGTCATAATGATGGCAGTTTAAAAATTGAAAGAAAATAATGATCATCAATACTGAATAATCATTTCAGTTTTAAACTCATTAAAAAACGAATCAATTATGAGTCTCGAGTGCAAAAACTGCCTCACGCGGGCTCGGGTTTTCGGAGCTGCATTCGTGTCCGAAGGACGTGCGGGCACGCACGAGTTCAATCAAATTCCAGTTCCGAAACTCAATTTTTTGCAACCCCCCCCCCCCCCCATGCGCGTGCGCGGGTAAGACATGTGGTAAAACATGTCATAAGACTATAATGGTTTGGTAAAGGTTTCACCTTATAACCAACTGTTCACTTTGTTCCAACACCAATGTGGGTCAAAGTGTCTTACCACTTAGAGACTTTCATTTACACCCATTAACTTCCAAAAATCCCCCACATGAATGGAGGTCGATCTCAGAAACAACATTATTCCAATTAGATTTCAGCAGTTGAGTTTTGCATATGATAGGTAGGTGTTACCCTTTGAACCTTCGCTCATGAAATGCACTTAGCCCACTGGCTCTGAGTAGACATCGATGTCTTTGAACTCGTATGCCGTTTATGTAGACGACAATACACTTCACACAAGACTCTCTCTGACAACGTCAAGTCCTCATAGTTATGTTTGTTATGGTCATGAACATGATCCTGGTTCTGCGAGAGCCATTAAGTATGTACCCCAACAATACCCTTCGAAGCGACCCCACTTCTCTATCACATAGGTGATTCACTAAGTATGGTTACCATAGCCGAATCATTAAAAGCCATAGGCTTAGCCTCTCACTTGTCACTTTTAGGAATGGACTAGGAAGTTTACTAAGCTTTGTAATAAACACCATTTTAAATGCGTAGGGTTATCCCCCACACTGACCTCACTCATTCATATAATTAGGTTTTCCTATTGAACTTAGTTCTTGGGATCTCGAGTCTATTGAGTTAGGTTTCCATCATATAACCTTAATTTTTCAAGGTCTTCAGTCCCATTCCCTTAGACGACTTCTGTACTAACTCTCTACTTAGGCCTTTTGTTAGCGGATCCGCGATACTATCCTTTGACCTCACGTAGTCAACAGTGATAATTCCAGTGGAGATTAGTTGTCGTATCGTATTATGTCTACGTCTGATATGTCTGTTCCTACCATTATACATTGTGTTATGAGCTCTGCCAATTGCCGATTGGCTATCACAATGTATACAAATGACCAATGCCGGCTTAGGCCATCTTGGTATATCCTCAACAAATTAACGTAGCCATTATGCCTCTTCACCTGCTTTATCTAAAGCAATGAACTCTGATTCCATCGTGGATCTATCAATAACTGTTTGTTTCGATGATTTCCATGATATAGCTGCACCTCAAAGTGTGAATGCATACCCACTTGTTGCTCAGGAATCATTCGTGTCCGATATCCAATTTGCATCACAGTGTCCTTCTATAAATGTAGGATATCTGTTATAATGCAACCCGTATTCCCGAGTGTATCTTAAGTAACGGCGCAACGGAATGATATAGTTCCAATGAATTAAATGTGGGTTGCTCGTGTATCTACTTAGCTTGCTCACAACATATCTAAGTCTGGTCTAGTACAACTCATAAGATACATCAAGTATTCTAAATGGTTAGCAGGTTCACCTTTATTCTTGGCTAGATGTTGACTTGTGTCAAGAGGATTTTTAGCTACATTAGAGTCATTTCCATTGAACTTCTCAAGAATTTTGTCCACATAGTGGGATTGACTTAAAACAAGTCCACTTAAGGTTCGTGTGATTTTAACTCCCAGAATCACATCCGCCAAACCCATGTCTTTCATGTCAAATCTAGCTTTTAGCATGTTCTTTGTAGAGTTTATGATTTTTTCATCACTTCCAGCAATGAGCATGTCATCTACATATAGACACAAGATGACATATCCATTGATGTGTCCTTCACGTATACACACTTAGCACATTCATTGATTTTAAACCCAACATCAAGCATGACATGATCAAACTTTTGGTGCCATTGTTTTGGAGCTTGTTTTAATCCATACAAGGATTTCACAAGTTTACACACTTTCTTTTCTTGCCCAATGGCTGTGAAGCCTTCAGGTTGTTCCATGTAAATTTTTTCTTCTAGATTTCCATTCAAGAAAGCTGTTTTCACATCCATTTCGTGAAATTCCAAATTTCTAATGGCGGAAATGGCAAGCACCAACCTGGTGGATGTTATTCGCGTAACTGGCGAATATGTATCAAAGTAGTCTAGACCTTCTCGTTGTTTATATCCTTTGATCACCAGCCTTGCCTTGTACTTATCGATTGGTCCCATCTGGTTTCATCTTCTTCTTGAAGATCCATCGATATCCTAGTGGTTTACATCCTTGAGGAAGATCCACTAGTTCCCAGTTATGATTTTGTAAGTTAGAGTCTATCTCACTTTTGATGGCCTCCCTCCACTGAGGTCCTTCTGAGGAATTCACCGCTTGTTGGTACGTTTGAGGTTCGTCTTCTACCATATAGGTAGGAAACTAAGGTCCAAAGGATTTTTCAGTCCTTTCCTGTTTACTCTTTCTGATTTCAACTTCCTAAGTCTAGATTGTTCTCGAGGTTCATTATTTGCAAGCTCATTTTCTGGAACAATCTCCTCAACCGTTCTAGTGAAACTTGGTTCACTTTTACCTAAGCATGGGAATACATGTTCAAACCATGATGCATCCTTAGATTCTATTATGGTGTCATTGCATATTCCAAGGTTCTTAGAATCATGCACAAGAAAACGATATGGACCATAAGGACGGGTGTATCCTATAAATACACAATCCACTGTTGTGGGTCCTATTAATAGGCGCTTTGGTGGTGTGACCACCACCTTGGTTAGACACCCCCACACTTTCAAGTATTTATATGGTGGTTTCTTTATCGTCCATAATTCGCATGGCGTTACATCTTTCTTCTTATTGGGTATCATGCTCAACACATAATTTGCCGATAAGATTGCTTCCCCCGACATGTTTTGGCTTACCCCAGAACTTATCATCATGGCATTCATCTTCAAAGTGCGTTTTTTTTCGTTCCGCTATGCCATTTGATTGAGGGGAGTAAGGAGCCGTGAGTTCATGTATAATTCCATTTTTGCACACACATCAATAAAAGGTGAAACGTATTCACCTCCTCGGCCGCCCCTTATGATTTTGATTTTCTGATTTAGTTGATTCTCAACTTCGGCTTTAAACAAGATAAACTTATCAATAGCCTCGTCCTTACTCTTAAGTAAGTACACATAGTAATACCTTGTACTATATCATCAATGAACGTGATGAAGTACTTGTTCCCAACGCGAGTAGGAATTTCTTTTAGATCACGCAAATCAGCGTGGATCATCTCGAGGGGCTCGGTGATTCGTTCAACCCTTTTAAATGACGATCTCGTTTTTTTTTCTTCTACGCAAGTTTCACATTTATTATTTGAGTCGATATCGAAAGTTGGATGCAATTAAGTTTAATCAAATGACGAATGGAATTAAAATTAACATGACCTAGTCTACGATGCCAAAGATTAGGAGACTCAAGCAAGTAAGCAGAACTAGTAGTGTTTTCATTCATTCCTTTCACAACAATTACACTCAACTTAAACATACCATTGAGGGCATAACCCTTACCAACGTACATTCCATTTTAAAACCAAACTTATTAAATTGCCATCACGACACAAGGTTCTTACGAATTTCTGGAACATACAACACGTTGGACAAAGTGAGTTCCTTTCCAGAAGTCATTTTCAAAACCACATTCCCCTCGCCTTTGATTTCAGCCGTGGTGGAATTTCCCATAAAAATCTTTTCACCATTAGTCACCTCCTTGAAGGTGCTAAACATATTCTTGTCAAAGCTCACATGACGGGTAGCCCTTGTATCAACCCACCAATCGTTGTGGTTTTGCCCAACCAAGTTAAGTCCTGTGACCAAAATCGAGAGGTCTGTGATCATAGCAATGAGGTTATCAACCTCATGAACCATGTTAACTTGTCGAGCAATTTCCTTCTTTGGAAGCTTGCATTCCTTAGTCTTATGGCCTTGTTTTTGAAAATTGTTGCAAGTTCCTTGGAACTTCTTTTTCCCAACTCCCCTCTTAGGACCAAGGTTGGAGCGTTTCCCATGAGCTTTCTTTCCACCCTTTCCACCGTTCTTGTTTCCCTTCGAAGATTGGCCATGTTCAACAATATTGGCCTTTGCTGTTTCAAGACTATCAATCCTTTTCAAAGAAACTTTATTATCTTCTTCAATGCAAAGGCGAACAACAAGATCTTCAATGGTCATTTCCTTTCGCTTATGCTTCAGATAGTTCTTGAAATCAACCCAGCTTAGTGGCAGCTTTTCGATGATAGCAGCAACTTGGAATGTCTCGCTGAGCACCATTCCTTCCACATGAATATCATGAAGAATAACTTGAAGTTATTGGACTAGGCTAATGACAGGTTTAGAGTCTATCATTTTGAAGTCCAAGAACTTAGCCACCACGAATTTCTTAGTGCCCGCATCTTCTGTTTTGTATTTGCAATCCAAAGACTCCCATATTTCTTTGGCAGTCTTGGCTTTGCAATACACATTGTAAAGCTTATCAACCATACCATTCAAGATATAGTTGCGACACAAGAAATCCGAATGATTACAAGCATGAACCGCGCTTACTGATTGAGCATCCGTATCCCCTTCATTAATATGGGGAACGGTTTCAGTCAAGAACCTTGATAGGTTCAACGTGGTCAGATAAAAGAACATCTTTTGTTGCCACTGTTTGAAATTCATGTCGGTGAATTTCTCAGGTTTCTCAGCATGCAAAGTCACTGCATTAGGCAGTGGTGCAACCAAACTTTTTGTGACAGCAACAGCAGAAGTCATGATCGCAGAAACATCAGTGTTCATGGGTTGGGATTCCATTCTGAAAAGAAACAGGACAGGAAAGGTCAGTAATATAATATGTTTAAGGTTGTTAGTAACCAGCTGATATGAACTTGAAATCTGAAACTGAAAAACCGAAAGCAAAAAAGAGACAGTAACAGTAATAATGAACCGGGCTTGTGTTTAACACAATTCCCTTAAACAGATTTGCGGTCTGTTCCCAGGGTACGCCGGTTCGAATCAGCAACAGCGCACTGCCGGACTTGAGCACTTGCCTGAAAAGAAACAGGAGAGATGTCGTTGCAGAGATTGAGAGAGAAGAAGCTGTTTGTTGGTGTGTCTAAACTGATCAGCTTGATCTGGTTTTATAGTCACCGAAACATAACTGAATTCTGGTCATCATTGCACCAAATAATGGTTATTAGTGCATCAGTTAAAACTGAAAAATAATGATCATAATAACAGTCATAATGATGGCAGTTTAAAAACTGAAAGAATAATGATCATCAATACGGAATAATCATTTCAGTTTTATGAGTCCCGAGTGTAAAAAACTGCCTCACGCAGGCTCGGGTTTTCGGAGCTGCATTCGTGTCCGTAGGACGTGCGGACACGCACGAGTTCAATCAAATTCCAGTTCCGAAACTCAATTTTTTGCACCCCTGCCTGCGCGCGCGCGGGTAGGACTTGAGGTAAAACATGTCATAAGACTACAATGGTTTGGTAAAGGTTTCACCTTATAATCAACCGTTTACTTTGTTCCCACACCAATGTGGGACAAAGTGTCTTACCACTTAGAGACTTTCATTCACACCCATTAACTTCCAACAATTAGTAATATCTTTTTCATAAAATCTTTTAAATAGGGATTTGAATTGGTTGAATATGAGATGGGTATGACTAATCAGATATCTAGATATCTGGTTGTAAAATTATGTCCCATATCCAGCCTAAAACCCGTGGATATCGGGTATAACCATTAGTAATATAATATGTGTTAGGATTTTCAAGTATATTTTTTCTATCTTATATAGTTTTATATTTTTTAAAATCTAAAATAGATAAAAACGTAATAACTTATATACATTTCGTTATCACCGTATAATATTTCACATATCCAAAATACAAAACTATCATGATAATATAAATTTTAGTTGATAATTTAGTATTCATAACATACAAATATAAACATCATCAAAATATGTATATAATCTAAAAAAAAGAGTTAAATGTCATTTTAGTCCCTGTGGTTTGGGTCATTTTGGCAGTTTAGTCCAAAAGTTTCATTTTTAACATGTGGGTCCAAAAATATTTCACAGTTGCCATTTTAGTCCACCGGGTTAACTTCATCCATTTTTTCTGTTAACGAGAAGGCTAATTCGGTCATTTTATATTGTTGAATTGCCCTTTTAGTTAACAGAATTACATACAAAATGGCCGAATTGGCCTTCTCGTTAACAGAAAAAATGGATGAAGTTAACCTAGTGGACTAAAATGGCAACTTTGAAACCTTTTTGGACCCACGTGTTAAAAATGAAACCTTTGACTAAACTGGCAAAATGACCCAAACCACAGAGACTAAAATGGCATTTAACTCAAAAAAAAATGTTTATTTTCCAAGTAATGAAGCTATTACAATGTAAGATTCTTATACAAGGGTTAACGAAAAGTGAAAATAAAAATGTTTTCTATTATGTTGCAAATATGTTTCGTCGATATTGTTCGGGTAAACGAGTATATGATTTCGGGTAATTGGGTCGAGTATCATCTATTCCCATACCCGTGAAGTATTATTTTTTCAATCTCATACTTGGTCGCAAACCCGCCGGATATCGGGTTTGCCCGTGTCATACGTTTTGAGTTTCGAGTATACGTGTTGAGCTCGAGTATTTTTGCCATCCTACTTGCATATTAATTTATATGTATATATAAATTAAGTATATGATACGTTATTTTTATAGAGCTTAAAAATAATGTTGATGTTTAAGGACAAAAAATAAATAGTTTCGTTATAGTTTTATTATATGTACCCTTTAATTTGTTGTATATAACTAGGATTTTGTCCGGCGCGTGTTGCGGCGGCGCGCGACGGGCGGAAACATATAGTAAGACAAAACACGATTCGTAAAACGCAGTGTGTAAAAGACAATTACAAAAAAAGTGTAAATCACAAAGGTAGACACAAAGCGTACAACACAATGCCAAAGACATTCGAAAAACACAATGCATTAGCATTTGCAAAAGTAGGAGTTATAGTCTAGGGCTTACAGTTGCAAAATTCTTAAAGTTTGGCGGGTGTAAAAATGGAGTAATAGTGCAAGGGGTAAAATAGAAACGTCAAAAAAATACAAAGTGTAAAAGTATAGGGGTGGTGGCGGAAATGTGTAAAAGATGAGGGGGTGTTGGTGGAAATGTAAAAGAAGAGGGTTGGTGGCGTAACTGTGTAAGAGCTAAGGGGGTGTTGGTGGAAAACCAAAGTAGAGGGTTGGTGTAGGTAAAGTTTGAAAGATGAGGTTATGGTTTTGGAAATCCAAAGTAGAAGGTTTAGGGATTAAATTTGTCATTTTATGAAACTTTGAAGATACCAAAGTCAAGTGGCAAAAATTGCAACATCGTGAAAGTATGGGGGCAGGGAGGCAAAGTCGGTGAGAAACCCGCGCACGTTGCGGCGCAAGCACATTGGAAACATCGAATAGATTAGTCGAAGCGTTATGTAATGCGTTAAACATATGAAGGTGCACATTTTGACGTATCCAAGTTAACTCAATAGCATTGTAGCTGGATAAAAATGTAAAGTATATCGTATTTATATGTGACCCGACTCACACATAGGAAACGTACAAAAGAAAAACATAAAAGGTGTATCAAGGAAAAACTAACACGTGTAATCAAAAGTGATATTCATATCAACGGAAAAAATTATACCCTTAGCGTGTTGCGGTAGGGTCGAAACGTAGAATTGGAAACGTACATAAAACAATCAAAAAACAAAATATATTTGACCTAACTTGTTCCCCAAAAAGTTTACATCGAAACGTACACCAACTCGAATTTATACCGACACATAAATTTTAATTTTCATAATACAACCCGCGAGCGATGCGTCGTAGGCACGTTGCAAACAGATTAGTCCAAGCGCTATGTCATGCGCAAGCGCATGTCTTGACGTATTCAGTTCAACCTAATGTATTGTTGAATCCAAACGTTTAGTTTAAAAAAAAAATTAGCGAAAGAAAATAATTAAAGAAAGCAATAAGCTAAAAATGTATAGATATACGGTACAACGATAAAGTTGAAACATTATAAACTTTTAAGATTAAAACTCAATGGTCTAATATTGCAATGTAATTGAAGTTTAACTTGGAAAGTAAATGGACTCAAAACACAATTTAACAAAACTAAAAGTAGATGTCCAAAATGTATTTTACTCAAAGTGTGTGTGAAAAATTGAAGTTTAACTTCGAAAGGAAAGAGACTCAAAACACAATTTAACAAAACTAAAAGCAATGGGTAAAAATGTATTTTACTTAAAGTATGGGTGAAAAGAGGAAATGTTGAAATAGACTCAAAACACAATTTAACAAAACTAAAAGTAAGGGACCAAAATGTATTGAGGTTTTATTTAACTTTTGCATCTCGGTGATTCTCAAAATTCTATTCTCCCATGTTTTATATTGAGCTTTTATTTAACTTTTGCATAAACAATGAAATATAAAGCTAACACCTGCAAGGATGGAAGTTGTTGGAGGGGCTGTTAGGTAAAAAAGAGAAAGTAAAAGGAAGTTGTTAGAGGGACTGATGTGTAAAAAATGGAAATCCACATGCATGTCGGTGGCGTATGTAACCGACTTTGTGTTTTAAGTCTTTAGGGTAATATATGACACAAAACTCAAAATTTTACGTTTCTTTCAATTTTTCATTCAACATATCATTTGTTTTTACTACTAACTTGAAATATGTACGGCTATATCTATTTTTACAAAATTGTGTTGTTTATTTTTGTTTTTGTCCTAGGCTATTATTAGGATCTGAGTTTGAATTGTTGTGAACGTTTAAGATGAACAATGAAAAATGATAAACAAATATGGAAATAATGCAGCGGAAGAATAAACTTTAAATCACAACAATGGAAGATTTGCTTTCATCATGATACTTTAATAGAAAGATTATAAAATACAATAGTTCACGTACGCATGAATTACAAACTCTCCCTCAGCCTGATCACTCTGATTTGTTCATACAAAATGTCAAGGAGAAGTGATTAATAGAACGGTACATACACTGTTCTATTTATAGTACAAATCAAACCTCTGAGGAATCTAAGCTGACGTCACCTAGACAATGACATCTAACAACTTCTAACAAACTCTAACATCTGCTAAGACTAAATCACTTTTATATTGAAAAACTGATATGCAGCATCTGTTGATTCATCATCTATTGAGGTTTATCCTCTGTTGAGCCTCAACTGACCTTACTTCATCAGACTTTGTCTTCTTCACCAGAGGGTGATCAGACCTTTGCTATTAGCAGACTTTGTCTTCAACAGTGGTTCACATTGGCAGACCTTTGAATTAGCACACTTTGTCTTCAACGGACTTTAGCCTTAGCAGACTTTTGGTTGTAGCAATTGTTGATGCCTTTGCCATTGGGAGGAGTATGTTCTTCTAAGCACTGTTATTGTTGATCACATAATCTAGATTATTTTGGCTTTCTATCATCTGTTCTTTTGGCCGGGTCCACATGATCCAACAGCTATCCATAACGTAGTGCCCTTGGCCGCATGTGGGTGATGTGGCACGCCCGTCAAAGGGCAACCAAAGGAGACTGTCGCTTGCATTCAAGCCTTCTCTAAAAGCATTTACAATGTTAATCAATTTCAGATCCATTAATTAATTCTTGATCGATTTTTCATATCACCGCAGCCTAAAATTAGATTTTAAATTTTCCTAAAATGTACAAACTCCACATCAGGCTCTATCTCATCACCTATATATATATAGGGAGCCGCTAAAATAGAAACTATCCCCAGTTGTAAGAAACGCGAGAACCACTCTCAACCAATAAAAAAAAAGAGTATTTTAGTCATTTACCCCAAATGTCAAATCTCCCCTCTCTCTTCATTTAATGCCATCAGATCACATCTCTCATCTCTCTCTCTATTTTAAATCCCTCATCTTTTCTTCATTTCACACCTACTCCAAACACACACACATACCTAATCCTCTCTCTCTTGAACATTCCTCACTGGCAACAAGAACCAGCCGGACTCCGGCCGACCTCCGGCGAGCGGGCGACGACGCGGCGGCGGCGGCGACGATGACATGTTTTCCGGCGAAACGAAGGTGCACACCCCCTAAATCGGACCTTCTAAACCCATTTCTGGCCTCCATTCTCCGAGTTGAACGACGATAATGAGCGTTTCAACACCAACAGCCACTGGTTCCGGGTAAGCCTCGAACACCCTCTTTTTCTTTTAGATCCTTCAAGATCCACCATTCTCTGGCTCTTTGCGTGTTGTTTCAGGTGGTATTCCGGTAAAGATGACGACGATAGTGGTGGTGGTTATGGACGGCAGGTGGAAAAGAAGCCGCTTCTCGGCGGTAGCCTACGATGGTAGTGACGGTGGATGATAGGTGGTGACGGCGTGGCAGTGGAAGGGGTTATTTCTGAGTTGAATCTTGTCATTAATTTTGAAAAGTTTAGATTTTTTTTGTGGGGTTTTGTTGCATGAAGTGGTTGATACCGTTCTTGATCTTTGGGTCTCTTTTTGGAAGATTTGAACAGTGAAATATGTGGGTTCGATGTGTTGGGTTTTTATTCCCCCCCCCCCAGTCGATGATGATAGCAATCTATCTGAGACACCTACTGAGTTGCGATTTCTGGGTGCGTTCATTTTTGTGTAAAAAAGGTTTTGTAAAAAAAGAGATAAAACCGTAAACTTTTTAACGTAAAACGTAAATTTTTTAACATAGAACGTAAACTTTTTAACGTAAAACGTAAAACGTAAAAAGTCTAAACTAAGACGTAAAAACGTAACGTAAAAAGTTAAACGTAAAAATTTTAACGTAAAACGTAAAAATTTTAAAAAATTTGTTTAAAAAAAATCTGAATTTAAAATGCTTTTAATAAAAAAGTTATGTTTAAAAAATAAAAAAATAATATAATAATAAAAAAAGATATTAAAAATAATAAAGTCAAAAATGAGTAAATTTACTAAACTGCCCTTTTGGATTAAAATATTAAATGGAATTGGTCTGTAATAATCTCACCTAGACCTTATTGGCTATTAATAATCACAACTCAGAATATTCCCCCACCAATCCTACCTTTCACCTATTTTTCCTACAATGGTCCCTCGTTATAAAAACTTAACGGAGTTAAGTTTTTTTCCAAATTACAAACAGATTTTTTAGGGCTTTTGATCAGGACGATGATACGAGTCTATTGATGTAAAAACTTGCCTCGAAACGGAGCTACAATTGACTTGATTTTGGTTAACTGGAAATTTAAACACCCGAATTGAAGCGCCATTTTCATCGTTTGGAGCACCGTTTCGAGGCAAGTTTTACAACAATGGACTCGTATCGTCGTTCTAATCAAAAGCCCTAAAAAATCTGTTTGTAATTTGGAAAAAATCTTAACTCCGTTAAGGTTTTTTTAACGGGGACCATTGTAGGAAAAATAGGTGAAATGTGGGACTGGTGGGGGAATATTCTGAGTTGGGATTATTAATGGCCAATAAGGTCTAGTTGGGATTATTACAGACCAATTTCCCAAATATTAAAAACATAATAAGACAAAAAGTATTTAATATTATTTTTAACTACTTTTAATCTCAGCCATCTATCTTGAAGATCTAGTCGTTGGAAAGTGGTTCTCTCGGTTCTTACAACTGGAGGTGGTTTCTATTTTAGTGGTCCCCTATATATATATATATACATATATGATTAGGTTCAAGAGTGAATTGAGTGAATTAAGCTTGGCCCTTGATCATTTTTTAGATTAAAAGGTTAAAAATGACATTAGCCAAGTTCTTTTAAGTAATCCCTTAATTTTCTTATCTCTTAACTCTCTCTCTCTCTCTCTCTTTCTCATTTTTAATTATTACTCCATTATTTTAATTATAAGAGATTGAAGTTTTTAAAATTTTGGTTGACCATCATGGATCACGACATTATCATTCTACATCTTGAGCATATATGTTGAAGTTAATTAACGATTTTACATGTATTTTTATCACTTAAGAAGATCATAAAGAAAAAACTATAATTATTTTTTTTCAAATGTTTTTTTGGAAATATTTTGTTTGCAAATTATTTAATTTCCAAATATTCGTAGCACTCATTTCTTTATCCGTAGATTTTGTTTTAATTTTAACTTGAATATTGTTTTTCTTTTATTATCCGTATATATAGATATCATAATATATTGTTTTTAACTTATAATAGCTTTCAATAATATTGAAAATTTTCTCTGAGATTGAAATTGTAATAATTTTTTGGCATTAACTTTTTTTTGAATATATGATGAAGTTATTTATTTTTGCTATTACCAACATAATCAAAAACTGAGTAAAAAAACTAACTGATAATGAATTCAAGGATTATATGTATATAGTATACATAATCGATACGTGAAATAATTGGTGTGCGATCGGTGCGATATGTTTTTTTGTTAATATTTTGAGCCAATTTTACGCATTAGTCAAGTTTTAAATTTATAAAACACGATATTCTACTAACACTAAACACACACTTGGGTAAGTGCACCCATCGTGAGCGTAGTGTAGCGTTGGTAAGATACCGAGGTCGTCCAAGGACACAAGAGCTTTTAATACTGGTTTATCCTCAATGTCTAATCGACCTAAATTTTTTTGAGAGAAGTTTTGGAACATAAAAATAAAAAACTAAAAATGAAAAGATAAATAAAATAAAAACGAATAGACAAGATAGAATCACTTGGATCCAACTCGTCTTTAATGTATCTGTAAGTCCCGAAACCGAGATCACAATGATATCGCACTAGCTTGTAAGGTGGCGGAATCACACAAACAAGCTATGAAAGAAACAAAGGAGATGAAAAGAAAGATTCTTTGATTCAAATGATTGATTCAAACTTGCATACAAAGGATTGTCTAATACAAGGAAGCTTTTGTCACCAACCATGCTCCTAATGACATAACACTACTATTTATAGTAAGTGTAAACCCTAGGCCCATACCTACCCAAAAAGCCCAATTACATCATCAACCTACATTGCCCACTAATCCACTATGCTACTTATCCATAAACCTTCAAGGGCCTAACAATCTCCCACTAGGTTTACTGGATTAGTAGCTGCATCTGACTTGAGGACCGCCTTGTTCTTGATCTAGAGCAAAACAGATGATGCTTCAGGATGTTGGCAGCAGCACTCGTCCAAGCTTTAGCACATTCTTCATACTTTTCATTGGCGCAGATTTGGTGATTTGTGAGGATCAGAACATATTCCTCATGAAAACTCATCAGATCGTATGAGTTGGGGGATCCTGATGGATTGCTCTTCAGTGACAATAACGACTTCAACCATCTTAGGATCATAGGCCCAGAACTTGAAGTTCTTCAGTATTCCCCTTTCAAACTTCTTTGCAAGTGGAATGATCTTCTCTTTGTCGGTTGCAGGCCAGTTACAGATTTGATAGTGTGCTTGGTATGAGGATCACGAACACCAAGATTTCTCTTGACAGTTGGCTCAACATTCTTCATTGTGGTAAAGTTGGTTTTCACTTCTCTTTCGAGTCTGGAGTGGAATGCCCAACCTCTACCTTTTTAGTTTAGCTCTAGGTCGTAATAAGGAACACGCAGAAGGTTCTTTAAGTCAATCTTCGTCCAGGATTCAAATTGACTTTCCTTAGCATAATATTCTCGATGACCACTCTTGCGTGTAATCAACCACATCTCCTTGTCATGCTCATACCTCCAGCAAGCAACCTCAGACTTGTTCCCAACTTCATCATAGTGAAAAGATCCCAATTCCATCACGAGTCTGTCGGGCCTCTTTGTGGGATCCTTTAACTGAAATTTTCATTGAGAAGATTCAAATCCTGATTCTTCATCACCAACAACTATTTGTTGCTCTGTTTCTCTTTCTTCTTCTTAGGCTTGCTGCTTCGTTTCTTTGGCTTAGCAGCCAGATATGCTTCTAGTGCAGCTTCACGCTCTGCTGCATGAGCTGCTGCTCTCTGTTTAGGAGTTTGTTCTGTTCTGCCAACGTAGAACTGTTCATCTTCCTTATCAACAAACTCATTCCTAAACTTCTTCTCTAACTTTGCCTTCAGATCATACATAGTGGACATTAGCATCCCCAAATCACCTTGCAACTGATCTATTGTTAGACCTCTGCTAGTGAGCTGTGATTGAAGTGAGGAGATCTGAGCTTCCTTTAAAGCAGCATCCTGTTGAAGAGATGTAATCTGAGCATTCTTTAGCTCTGCATCTTGTTCTAATATAACCACACGTCTTTTCAATCTTTTAACATAAGCATTTTCATCACTGTCGCTATCACTCTCATAGACTTGTCTTTTCTCGGTCGCATAACGAAAAGCTGTTTCATCATGCTCAGAATCACCTGCTCCACTGGAACTTCCTGCTTCGAATAGAACCCCACTTGAACTGCCTGGCTGAGAGGGGTGGATTTAAAATCAAAGTTGAAGTCATACAGATCTGGATCTTCAATGCTTTTCTTCTTTGATGCATCTTCAATTTGTGGATCACTGTCGCTATCACTCTCATAGACTTGTCTTTTCTCGGTCGCATAACGAAAAGATGTTTCATCATGCTCAGAATCACCTGCTCCACTGGAACTTCCTGCTTCGAATAGAACCCCACTTGAACTGCCTGGCTGAGAGGGGTGGATTTAAAATCAAAGTTGAAGTCATACAGATCTGGATCTTCAATGCTTTTCTTCTTTGATGCATCTTCAATTTGTGTATCAATGGTTGGAGTGGGCTCAGGAGCAGTTAATGGGCCAGAGAGATTGTCATCAGGTGCGGAGTCAGTTCTTTGTTTCTTTCTAGCTGATTCTTCAGCATCATCAGCAATCGCTTCTATTTCCGTTTCAACTTGTGATGTGGTAGCAGCAACTTGAACACCAGCAGTGGAGACAGATGGAGGGTTTCCATCACCACCCTGTAAACTCAAAAGCAATGCTGTTAAATTTTCAGTAGTCAATGGCACAGGTTTTCTAACAGCATCCTCTTCCTTATCAGACACAACTATCTCCACCTCGCTTTTAGAATCGGTTTCTTCATCACTAGAGCCTCCATCTTCATTTCCAGCCACTTGTTGTACTTGTTGCATGAGCTGTACATCGTGCTCTTCAGCAATTTGTGCATTGATCGGTGGTGGAGCTGGGGTAACTGGAGGAACTGGAGCAATAGGAGCCGCTGGTACAACATCGGCAAATCTCCCGTGCTTTTCAACAGCAAACTTTCCTTCAAAGTTGTGATGTTTAGCTCTTTTGTTTCTACAAGAATTCTCAAATCAACTTGGCTCCATTGGCTTCAGATTGATGTAGTTTGGGCCCTTGACCAACTCTGGGTATTTGTTATCAAGAATCATCTTAATGAACCTTGGATATAACATGAATATCTTCTTCTTTGGATCTTTAAGCATCTTCTTCATATTATAAAAAATGAATGCAGAAAAGTTGAAATCCCATTCGTTCACCAATGCAACAATCGCAGAAGTTTGTGTCTTGTTATGTTGATCGAATCCACCTTTTTTTTCTGCGATACATTACAGGAAGAAGTGTACCAGCAACCTCCAATATGGTGGAAATAATTTCTTCAGAACCGTGGGGTATCCTCCTTCATAACTCATCTTTTGAAGAGCAGTGAGAACTCTAGATTGATTGTAAGATGTTGGATGGTGTGGCTGATCTCCCAACATTAAAACTTCTCTTACTATCGCTTCAGACACAATAATCTTCTTCTTTTGAACGGTAGCTTCAATCGTTCCAGCTCCTTCTGCTCATTGTCTATTGATCTTTGCCGTGTTCCAGAAGGTGTTTATACGACTGTTGCATATTGCTGGCTCTGCTCGTAAGGCGTGAGTAATAGGCAGTTCTTTAGGCCTCGAATCAGCTATCCAAACATCTCCATGTGTTCCGCTGGAGGATCCGATAGGTAACCCGCTTGATTGTGAAAGAGCTCTACTTCTAACTGCCTTTGATTTTTCTCCTACATCATAACGCCAACCATTTTCTGCACTAAACATTAAACGTTAGACCCTTTTAGAAACGTGTTAATTTATATTTGTGTCGCAACCCCGGATCCCTTATCTGTCCCGGGAACGGGCGGACGCGAACTCAGTAGTGGTGGTATCAGGTTATTTAATCTTGCAGCGGAATTTACATCAGGACCATAGTTAGGAAATGTTTATCAGAGTAAAACCACCATATTTGATATTAATAATAACATGGGCAGAACCCAAGTTTCTTATTACAATACACTTTATAGGGACAAACCCTATTTTATTGAATTTAAAACATCGTTTATTAGGTAACTTTTATAGCCACATTTTTCCCAAGCCTTCAGTGCTCTCCAGCTGGCTTTTCACTAATTGGCTGTTCACATTGTGTTACCTGAAATGTGTTTTAAAAACATTTGTCAGTCGGAAATACTGGTGAGTGAATCCCAGTTTAATCAAGTTTAAATAAAAGTCACACTGAACAGCATTGAGAGCGATCACATTGTTTATGTCTACACAATTACTCCATTAGTACTGTCAACCCTGACTTTTGGGTCATATTACCCATTGGCTAACTCATTGTCCAATGGTAACGTATTGTTATCCTCGACTTACTACTCACAGTGTAGTAAATTTTGTATACAAAACCCCAACATACCGGGAGTAATTGAAGAACTACAAAGACTCAATCACTGCTAAATTTCATAGTAAAACATTTAAGGTTTGGTAAAACATTACCAAAAAGATTAACAAAAAGAGGATAAACTCACTTTGCTATCTTAGACTTCTTGTAAGGGTTTCCTGGATATAATCTATAATTTATACAAATGTACATTGGTTATTATCATAACCCTTTGAAAATATTAATGATACCCTCCTCGAGACGGCATTCCAACAACTACGTCGGGCAGAACCACGATAGTTGTTACGGAACCCTAAATCAATCGGGCAGCGTAACTGTTATGAAACTAGGGTTATAATACTTACAACGTAGCAGAACCTCGCTAATTAGGGGTATAATACCTGAGTATTATAACTTTCCTACATAAATTGTGATTCGAGATTGAAATGTGAGCGACGGAAAACAAAAACTGACGCGTTCTATTTATAGTGCTGGATTCTGACTTTCAGGCGGCCCGCGTAAGGTAAGGCTAAGCCTTACGCGGCCCGCGTCAACACATGGTCAACCTATAGCTCATCCTGATCACCACTAGACTTGACACGATGTCGACACGTGTCAGCTCAGGATGCATCCGCGTTTGATGATCTCTAGCGGCCCGCGTAAGTGTAAGCTTAAGCTTACGCGACCCGTATTAACTAAAGAAACTCAAAGGAATCCGGTATCCACCTTGATACTGCCCGCGTAAAGTTTGGGGTGGGTCTACGTGGCCCGCCTCAGCTTATATTTCAGATTTTTAATTTATTATATATATTATAACATATTTCGGGCATGGTTTTCACATACGGGGTATATTATAAGACATATTAGGACATTTTACAATATACTAGGGTGTCGGGAATATTATGAGGGTGTCGGTTTTACCGAGGGTTGTTACATTCTCCCTACCTTGTTTTAGAACTCGTCCTCGAGATCTACTGGAACAAGTGCGGATATTTTCTTTTCATTTCTGATTCAAGCTCCCATGTATACTCAGGTCCTCTTTTGGAGTCCCATTTCACTTTGACTATAACTAATCTGTTATGCTTGAGATTCTTGACTTTCCTGTCTTCAATTTGTAGAGGCCTTTCTACAAACTTGAGTTGTTCATTTACCTCTATATCCTTAAGAGGTATTATTAGTGATTCGTCAGCTAAACACTTTTTGAGATTAGATACATGAAACACATCATGTATTCCTGCCATTTCCTCTGGCAGTTGTAGCTGATAAGCTACAGTTCCTATTCTTCTAATAATCTTAAAAGGTCCAACATACCTGGGACTTAACTTTCCCCGTTTGATGAATCTTACTATTCCTTTCCAAGGAGAGACTTTCAACAATACTTTATCTCCTACTTGAAACTCCAAGGGTTTGCGTCGGTTATCGGCATAACTTTTTTGTCGATCACGTGCTGCTTTCAGTCGTTCCTTGACTTGAATAATTTTATCAGTTGTTTCTTGCACTATTTCTGGTCCAGATAGTTGCTTTTCCCCAATTTCTGCCCAACAGACTGGGGTTCGGTACTTTCGTCCATAAAGTGCTTCGAATGGTGCAGCATTTATACTTGTGTGATAACTATTATTATAAGAAAATTCTATTAAAGGTAAGTGATCGTCCCAATTACCTCCGAAATCAATTACACAAGCTCTAAGCATATATTCCATTGTTTGAATTGTCCTTTCGCTTTGTCCGTCCGTTTGAGGATGATAAGCCGTACTTAACTTTAACTTGGTTCCGATTGCCTTTTGGAAACTTGAACAAAAATGAGAGGTAAATCGACTATCCCTATCAGAAACAATTGATAAAGGAATGCCATGTAAAGAAACAATTTCATTTACATATAGTTTAGATAATTGTTCCATACTGAAAGTTTCTCTCATTGGTAGGAAATGAGCTGACTTGGTTAGTCTATCTACAATCACCTAGATTGTATCATTTCCTTCCTTTGTTTTGGGTAATTTAGTAACAAAATCCATTGTTATTAATTCTCATTTCCATACTGGCATTTCTAATTGCTGTAATAAACCTGAGGGTTTTTGATGTTCAGCCTTAACTTGTAAACAAGTTAAACATTTAGAAACATAGGCTGCTATGTCCTTTTTCATTCCTATCCACCAGAAATTTTTCCTTAAATCCTGGTACATTTTATCCCTTCCTAGATGCATTGTATATTTAGACTTATGGGCTTCTCCTAATATACGATGACGTAGGTTTCCTAATTTAGGTATCCACATTCTTTTTTCATGGAATCTCCAAATTCCATCTGTTCCTTGTTCCAATTCTTTTAGCATACCTTTTAATTTTTCAGAATCCTCCTTGATTACTGATTCTTGTGCTTCTCTTATCTGATCATTTAAATCTACTTGCAGATTTAATTTAAGAGAACGTGCTCTTTTTGGCTTTTCATGATACTTTCGACTTAAAGCATCTGCCACTACATTTGCTTTTCCTTCATGATACTGGATATCACAATCATAATCACTCAGAAATTCCATCCAACGTCTTTGTCTCATATTCAACTCTTTCCGCCCAAAAACATACCTTAAACTTTTGTGATCAGTAAATATGGTAAACTTACTACCATAAAGGTAATGTCTCCAAATCTTAAGAGCAAAAATTATAGCTCCTAATTCTAAATCATGAGTTGAATAATTCTCTTCATGATTCTTAAGTTGTCTAGATGCGTAAGCTATAAACTTTTGGCGTTGCATCTGTCACACCCTGGCTTTTGCGGAAGCATGGATTTAATTGGTGTGACTTCTTAATACCATAGCAACAATCACAACAATGCTATATGATAAAATACGGGATGTTTATCCATTAAAATAGTTTAGAAAATGCGAAACATATTGTTTTAAAACATCAATCCCAAAACATATTACAAACCATGACTTGTTTAAAATGAGTTCATAAGACTCAACGAAAAACTACTAACAAAACGAGGATTTAAGACATGCAACCCGTCCAGGAATGAGTTGCACTTCCCAAACCCCACAACCCTGGATGACATCCTTACTTAGTACGCAGCTAACATGCACCACTTGCCAGATCCTATTGATTTCCTGAAATACATGTAATTTGAAAAATCAACAAAAGTTGAGCGAGTTCATGTGTAAGTGAGTATATAAAAGCCTTTAAAATGTCTGTATAAGTAAAACTCCCTGGTATGTAGCAATAAGGAAAAAACTGATCACCATTGGGGTGCAAAGCCAATAGTATGTGTGAAATGATGCAGGAAAACTCAAACCTAGCAAATTTGTCTCCGGTATGAAGACATAGTCACCACTATGGGCTGCCCCGGCCTCATGGGTGTGGGCTCGCTACACCCAAATAGATCTATCACTCATGTCCCTTGGTCCTTCAATGAGGATTAATGGCCTTAAGTGTTGTGCCCACCACTCACATGATCGCGTAATAAAAACCCTCCTTAAGCTAACCATACCATATAATAAATGTCTGTAAATGTCTGCAATAATTGTAACATGTACTTCACCCCCGAAGTATAAAATTGAAAATAGTTAAGAGAAAAGGGGGACATGAACTCACTATAGTGCGTCTTGTACCGTATCTCAAACTCTGTCTGCTACATGACAACCTACACGTACTAATGTCTATTAGACGAACGGGCCGTGCATTGGCTTTTAATTTAGTGTTTTGAGTTGCGTTACTTATATTGTTCCGCGTGATAATTATTTGTTCGTTCAATGTTCTAGTAACTTCTAGTCTTAGAAAACAATTATTTACTAAGTGTTAGAATTTTTGGAAAATTTCGCCATAGTCTCCTTTGTAAATAGAGGTGTCCATGCTTAATAGCATATCATTTTCTTTTATATAAATCCCGTAGAGTGTTCCCACATAGCCAACCCGACAATCATACATGCAATGCCCTATTTACGTCTTTTCAGCTTTATTAACCAAAACTGGACTGTTTTTGAGCATTTAAATAAAATAGTTAACCTTTTCCAAAAATTCTCAAATTTTTACAGAATGTCACAAATGTTCCAAATTTTATTGTGTAAAACTATCGGGGCTCATTTCATTACCAATATTATATAAAAATTCTTTTACCCGACTGCAATCAGATTTGTTGCTTTCTGATTGCAGTTTACGGAAAAATTCACTAAAAACTAATCGTAAGTCCGATCGACGAAATTCCAGTTGGAGGATCACGGAAAAAACAGTGACCATCTACAGTAAAAATCCCATGAGCTGATTCTACTCAGGTTTCAAGTTGTAACTCCGAACACAACACACTTTTTCAGCAGAAAATTTTCAGCTTGAGCTGCTGTCTTAAAACAATTCTTTAAAAATAGTAAACGACCTCGAAAAATTGTGATTCCAGTGCCATTTGTTCGGTTGTTCAAAAAGACATAATTTTGACTCCAGAAATTCAGTTTTTCGATCTAAAATGACCCAGTTACAGCCTGTTGAAGTTGGCTGGAAATTTCAATCAGCATGTTTATTTTTAGCTTAATGTTTCTAAAATCACATTACCAAGTGTCCTAACCATGATTTGTTAATAAATTAATGATCAAACATTATGCATGTATTATCCAAACTCAAACCAACCCGATAACATCTTCATGCAACCCTTTTTATGTGTGGTTTTTATGTAAGGTTCCATGTTCATCTTTTAGTGTTTTAGTTAAGTGATTTGAACATTATACATCCTACCGCATAACATAACAATGAACAAGATGAAACAAGGGTGTGAAGGGACTTACTACTAGCACAAGGCTAGGGTAGAAATCTAGAATAAAGATGAAGAGGAAGGATGGTGGTAAAGACTTGAACAAGGCCTTCTTGAGAGCTCTTCAACTTGTGACTTTTATGAATCAACCTTGGAGCTTGGAATGGGACTTGTTAGTGATGAAGGTGAGAGTGTGCAAGTGATGGTGGTGGTTTCGGTTATGGGGGGGGCCGAAATAGGGGAAAGGGAGTGAGTGAGAGAGTGTGGATTGTAATGATGAGTGATCCTAATTGACCAATGCATGTAGAGATGCTCTTACCCATCTTGGAATCCATGAGCCACCCTAAAGTCATGATCATCTAGCTCTTGGCCAACCACAATCAAGATTACAAGAAATAAAATCTCAACAAAATATATGGTAATGATTTGGCTGAAAATTCGGTTGGGGGGGGGGGGTAATTTGTAAAAGTTGTGACTAAATGGTAACTAAGTAGTTAAATTGTAAGTATGGACTTGTATGTGTAGTGACATGATTTTTAATGGGTGTTATGGCAAACGGGTACCATGACTAGTCAAAAATAGTAAAACAATGTCATTGACAAAAATTTAGGGTCCCGGGTAATGTCCGGTTATTCGGTTAGGCACCGTTCCGTTAAAGCGTTTAATTGTACCGTATAGTGTCTTTTATGCATCTTTTTGTAACGAAATCATTCCTGGCACTTAGGAAAGTATACATGACCACTCTGCCATCTTTGTGTATTCTACTGGTATAATAAAATGCTAAATTTTATAAAGGAATGCATAATTCTGTATTTAAGGTGTGTTTTAGGCACTTCCCGGCACTATATCTATCACCTAATGACGTAGTCTTATGGTCCTCGCTTCCCTACACTCCAAACCAGTGTAGTACCCTATCCCTGGCTCATACTGGCCATAATAACATTGTCTGTCTATGTGCTGGCATTGTCAGCATTATTTCTGAATCAACCGTTCAGTGTGTTAACTGTGTCGAGTGCATCAAGTATATCACTAATGTTGGTGTGTAATGAATGGAGTGACTGTATAAAATATGACGCATGTATATTTGATATAGAATCATAGAGCAGTTTAAATTGTCAGTTGTAATCAAGCACCGTCATTAAGCACGTAATTAAGATTAATTAATTTGTACAGTACCTGAAATTTTGAGGGTTGTCACATTCTCCCCCCGTTAAGAAAATTTCTTCCCGAAATTTTAGGTTCTACGCCTAGTTGCAGGGGTCTTAGGGAATAAATGTGGGTACTTGGCCTTCATACGATCCTCACGTTCCCACGTGAATTCTGGCCCATGTCTAGCATTCCATCGAACTTTGACGAGCTTGACACTACTCCTGCGTGTTTTGTTAATCTTCCAATCAGTGACCTCAACAGGTTCTTCAACAAAGTGGAGTGTGTCGTCGAGGTGAACTTCGTCAGCAGGAATGACAACAGTGTGTTGAGTTGGACTCTTTTTCAGGTTTGATACATGGAATGTATCATGAACACCATTGAGTTCAGTAGGCAGGTCCAACTTGTATGCTACAAGCCCAATCCTTTGTAGGATTTTGAAAGGGCCAATGTAACGCGGATTTAACTTCCCACGCTTCCCAAAGCGTGCCACACCCTTCCAGGGTGAAACCTTTAACAAAACCATATCCCCAACTTGATACTCCATGGACTTCCTGTTTAGATATGCATAGGCTTTTTGTCTGTCGCGAGCCGCCTCGATACGTTTTCGAATCTGTGTAATCTTGTCTGTCGTCTCTTGGAC
Organism: Helianthus tuberosus; assembly: GCA_030545235.1. Taxonomy (NCBI): domain Eukaryota; kingdom Viridiplantae; phylum Streptophyta; class Magnoliopsida; order Asterales; family Asteraceae; genus Helianthus; species Helianthus tuberosus. Next base: position 201,369 of record JARYGA010059832.1, read on the forward strand.
GATTTCGGGACCAACAAGCTGCCTATCACCTGCATCAGCCCAGCACAGTGGTGATCGACACTTGCGTCCGTAAAGAGCTTCAAATGGCGCGGCTCCAATACTTGTGTGGTAGTTGTTGTTGTACAAAAATTCGACCAGTGGTAAATGATTATCCCAGCTACCACCTAGATCCATTACACACACTCTCAGCATGTCCTCCAACGTCTGAATAGTTCTTTCACTTTGGCCATCGGTTTGCGGATGAAATGTAGTGCTCAGATTCAACTGCGAGCCAAAAGCTTCTTGGAAGGATTGCCAAATCCTTGACACGAAGCGTCCATCTCTATCAGAGATAATCGAGAGAGGCACTCCATGACGTGGAACTATCTCTCGCATGTATATTTCAACCAATTTGCTTGTGTTGTCTTTCTCCTTGATCGGCAAGAAGTGCGCAGACTTTGTCAAGCGGTCTACTATTACCCAAATCATATCGTGGCCTCTGGGCGTCTTTGGCAGTTTCGTTATGAAGTCCATGGAAATCTGTTCCCACTTCCATTTGGGTATTTCGAGTTGCTGCAGGAGTCCTGAAGGTTTTTGGTATTCGACCTTCACCTTGGCGCATGTTAAGCATTTGCTAACATATACCGCAACGTCGCCTTTCATCCTTGGCCACCAATAGAAATCCTTAAGATCTTGGTACATTTTCTCCGCTCCTGGATGAATTGAGTACCGTGACTTATGAGCTTCGTCAAAGATAACCTTCCTTAAACCACCAAACAAAGGAACCCAAATTCGTCTCATGAAGCTCAAAGTTCCTTCCTCGTTTGGTACCAATTACTTCTCCATCCCATGGAGGTATTCATTCTCGATATTCCTTTCTTTGAGAGCTTCTTTCTGCGCGGCACGAATGCGCAAGGAGAGGTCCGTCTGGACGATTATTTCCAAAGCCCTAACCCTTATGGGCTTGATCCTTTCCTTCCGACTTAGGGCATCGGTGACCACATTCGCCTTCCCTGGATGATACTTGATCTCGAAATCATAATCATTCAACAATTCAACCCAGCGTCTTTGCCTCATGTTAAGCTCCTTCTGATTGAATATGTGCTGCAGGCTCTTATGATCAGTGGAGATTGTACATCGTGTGTCGTATAAATAATGTCGCCAGATCTTTAATGCGAACACCACCGCGCCCAATTCCAAATCATGGGTGGTGTAATTTTTCTCGTGTATCTTCAGTTGGCGTGAAGCATAGGCTATAACTTTCTGGCGTTGCATCAACACACAACCCAAACCTTGACGCGAGGCGTCACAGTATACCACGAAGTCTTCCATGCCTTCAGGTAGAGATAGAATCGGTGCATCACAAAGTTTGTTCTTCAACAACTGAAACACTTCGTCTTGCTTGTCTCCCCAATTAAAGTTCTTGTCTTTTTGTGTGAGTGCGGTCAGGGGTTGAGCTATTTTTGAGAAATCCTCAATGAACCTTCGATAATAACCAGCCAAACCTAAGAACTGTCGAATCTCAGTTGGCGTCCTTGGAGTCTCCCAATCCTTGATTGCCTCGATCTTTGTGGGATCAACATGAATTCCATTTCCATTTACCACATGACCAAGAAACTGGTCTTCGCGTAGCCAAAACTCACACTTTGAGAACTTAGTGTATAACTTCTCCTTCTTAAGTAGCTCTAGAATAGCTCTTAAGTGTTGTTCGTGTTCGTCCTTCGTCTTCGAGTAGATTAGAATGTCATCAATAAATACGATCACAAAATTATCTTGGTACGGCTTGCAGACTCGATTCATCAGGTCCATGAAAACTGCCGGTGCGTTTGTCAATCCAAACGGCATAACCAAGAACTCGTAATGTCCATAACGAGTCCTAAAGGCCGTCTTCGGGATGCTTTCCCCTTGTATCCTTAGTTGATGGTATCCTGAGCGAAGATCGATCTTTGAATAGAAGCTTGAACCTTGTAGCTGATCAAATAGGTCATCAATTCTCGGCAAAGGATATCGGTTCTTGATAGTCAACTTGTTAAGGTCGCGGTAGTCTATACACATACGAAAGCTACCATCCTTCTTTTTAACGAACAGAACTGGAGCTCCCCAAGGCGAGAAGCTTGGTCTGATGAATCCTTTATCCAATAACTCCTGGAGTTGTGTCGACAACTCCTGCATCTCCAACGGTGCAAGTCTATAGGGTGCCTTGGCTACAGGCGCGGCGCCTGGAACCAAGTCAATGTGGAATTCGACTTGTCGTTGTGGCGGCAACCCCGGCAAGTCTTCTGGAAAGACTTCAGGATATTCTCTTACGACCGGAATGTCTTCAATCCTGGGCTCAGCAGCTTCTTTATCCACGATGTGTGCCAAAAAGGCAACACACCCCTTCCTTAAACACTTTCTAGCCTTCAGACAGCTAATGATTCTCAATGGCGTATCACGCTTCTCTCCGTGTACTACGATCGTCTCTTCATCTGTCATGGGGATGCGAATGGTCTTTTCGTGACAAACTATCTCAGCCTTGTTACTCGATAACCAATCCATTCCCACTACTACGTTGGAGCTTCCCAACTCGACTGGTAGTAGATCTAGCGCAAATTCATGTCCTCCCAGTTCTATCATACATCCTCTGATGACTTCTCCCGTTTCAATTAGTGTCCCGTTCGCTAATTCGATCGAGTATGGAACGTCTAACTTACTAGCGGCCAACCCAGGTATATTCTTAAACTCTAACGATACGAAACTATAATCGGCACCGGTATCAAAAAGAACAGATGCAAAGCGTTGGTTTATAGGGAACGTACCGGTGACGAGGTTTGGATCCTGGCGCGCCTCCCTCGCACCAAAGTTAAAGATTCGGCCTTGCGCCTGATTTAGCTTTGGGCATTCTCTTTTGAAGTGCCCAACGTCACCACAGTTGAAGCATCCTGGCCCTCGGCCATTTCCATTACCATTCCCACCTCGATTTCCGTTGGTTCCTTGATTTCCAGCTTGATTCGCGACATTCCCACGATTACCATTATTCCTTTGCGGCCGGTTTCCATTACCACGGTTGTTGTTATTGAAACTCCTTTGGCCACCCTGTCCTGATCCAACCCAACATGTCTCCTTTGAATGGCCCGTCCTCCCGCAAGATTCACATTTTCTGAGTCTGCATGGGCCGGGATGATGGAACTGGCAAATACCACACTTGGGCAGAGTGCCCATGTAACCCTTTCCTCTGTTTTCATCACCGGTTTTGGCTCTGGCCGGTGTGCTCGACTCGCCCCTCTTGCTCACATTGCTTGTACTCTGCTTGAAGTTGGAAAACTTTCGTTTGTTATCACCAGCCGACTCCGCATGAGTCTCTTTCTTCTTGGGTTCGGAAATCGAGAATTTGCCCAACCTTACAGCCTCCTCAGTAAGTGCCACACTAACATCGATCGCTTCCGTAACTGTTGCCGGCTTGGATGTGGTAACCATATTCAGGATTTGGGGTGCCAATCCCCAGATAAAGCGTTCCACGCGCTTGAATTCAGGCGTGACCATGTACGGCACTACATGGAACAGATCGTGGAACCTTTGAACATACTCTGCGATTTTTGGGCCTTCCATCTTTAAGTTCCAAAATTCTGTTTCCAATTTCTGGATCTCAGCCCTGGAGTAATACTTCTTGCGTATCAGCTCTTTCAGTTCAGCCCAAGTCATGGCGTACGCTGCAGCCTCTCCTAGGGTTTCAACTTGGAGATTCCACCATGATAGGGCACCGTCAGTAAAAAGCCTAGAGATGTATGTAACTTGTTGTCCCGGTGCACATTTGCTCATTCTTATTGTTGTTTCAGTCTTCTCAGTCCATCGGGTAAAAGCCACGGCACCTCCAGTGCCATCAAGGTTTTGTGGCTTGCAATCTAAGAATTGCTTGAAAGTACACCCTGTACAAGCAATGTCATTTATAGGAATTATTAGCAGTCGCACATGAATCATCCAAATATAGTGTAATGTGTCTCCTATGACTGATCATTACCATTCGGAGGATTGTTATTGTTGTTGTTCGAAATGTTTCCGCTTGATTCTCCTTGAGAAGCAGCATATTGCGCAATAGCAGTCGCGATGATCCCTTGTAGTTCTGCCTGGGTAGTCGGCATGCGTGCTTCACGTCGTGGAGGCATTTTCTAGAGGATGTTTCATATTGGTCAGGTCATAGTAAGTATATAATCAAACGTATACGTAGCAACATTCATTATTCACATAACACCTCGTGTCATAACCATAACAAATAATCAACAATGCATGAAATTAGAAGACTTGTGATTTAAGTTTCATAAACAAAACGACCAATACCGTTTCACAATTACATCATATGCCAACATATACTAAGGGCTACATCCCCCAAAAATGTGGTCTCAAAAGGTCTTCATAATCATGGCTCGAGCGCGGTCTTCTCACTTGGAGTAGCCTGTCTGTAGAAGATCTGGAATCCCTATTGCCCCGAATATCCCTAAGCTGATGGTGGAGGAAGAGGTGGAAGGCGAGAGAAGAGTAACCGGCATAAATATACCAAGTCCTCCTCAAGTGCATGGGCGAAACGCAACACGTAAGCAACCTGTTGATCGAGAGGAAGGAAGCAAATGTCGGAATCGTGGGATGATGAAAAAGGAGTGTGAGGTGCTGTAAACGGGGTCTGGCAGGGGCATGAAATAGGTGGAGCTCTTCCCAACCCCTGGACATGTCGCCTCAGGGCGTCATGCTATAACTGCAGTGACGTGAGTGCGTCCTCTACAGAGTATCCGACGTGAAACGGGTGATAAGGGTCGGATACTGGCATAACATGGGGTGATGACCATAGAAATGGCTCGCCCATCGGAGCTGAAACTGGATGAGTAGTGTGCGGGGTAGATGTAAACGGTAAAGTAGTATGGGGAAATTGAGACATGAAGGGTGCAGTAGATGACATAGGTGGAACAAAACCAGGATAAGGAACCTGTGGTATAAACTAGATATCTCCGGATATAAATGGTGTGTAGTCGGGGGGCTGTCTCGACGATCCCTCCCCAGGTCGTGGCGGAGGAATGTCCTGTAGGAAGGTAATATGAAGATCGGTACGCTGGATATCTGTGGTGTGCGGGTGAAATGAGGGAACATCAAGCGATGCAGAAATAGGTGCGTTAGGGGGAGTGACTGGGACCACATACGGAGGGTAGTCATCCTCCTCGATCCACCAATTCTGGGTGTCAGCGTATCTCGGGTCAACACGGGTAGCAAATGGTGCCAGATCATCAAAAATAGGGTCAGGTATGGGTGCTACATCTGGTATCTCAGCAGCTGGTGGTGCAATGACAGGTGTATCGTCAGGAATAGGGTCAAGAGCAAGAACGGGCTCTGGAATGACGGGAGCAGGCTGACGATCAGCAGGCATAGCAGGATCCTGATCATCCGGGAGAACAGGAGCCACAGCAGGCTGCTCCTCGGGAACCAACTCATCCTCCATATCCGTCTCCTCATCATAGTTAATATGAGGGAAGTTACCGAATCCCAATGGTGGGTAAGAGGAAGCTACTGACTCAAAGGAATCAGAGGCTGATGAATCGGAATGAACCTCCATGTCAGGAAGCTCAACCATAGGAACAACGGGGTCAACAACTGGGATATCAGCATGCGGAGCATCATCCTCCATCGGGCCCCCACCATCCTGGTCTCCCTCCGGGGGACCCTCGATGAATAGATCGATGTCACCATTGGGTAACGCGTCGAGAGGTTGTTCCTCAAAGGGAACTGCAGCAATAGGGAGAGGGGCAGGGATCGGAATAAGGGGTAGATCCTATCCTGGATGGCCATCAGCTAGGGGTACGTCTTCTTTGAAGTTCGGTAGTGCAAAAGGCTGAAAGTCATCTTCATCGGTGCTCGTGGTGTCTGAGGTGTAAACTTTCGGTTCTCTGGCCATCTTGTCATCAGAGGTAAAGGCCATCGGGTCGCTCGTGTTGGATACTCCACTACCAGACGATGCCATGGTGTGTGTAACACAACCACAACATATGCACATAAATCAGGTAAGCATGTAAACAAATAGCAATGTAATCATGTATGCAGGTAATCATCCTAGTCTTCCCAGACTATCCCTCCCCATTTCTAGGACTGAACTCCCTAGTCTCTCAGACTACCCTGATCTCTAAGACCAACCTCCTAGTCTCTAAGACTAATTCTTTCCCAATCTCTAAGATTGAACTCCCCCAGTCTCTAAGACCGAACTCCCTCAGTCTCTAAGACCGAACTCCCTCAGTCTCTAAGACCGAAATATAAATTTTGAAAAGTGTATTTGTGCCTTTTTGTTTGTAAAAATATTTGTGCCCTGGATCTGGACGTTTAGTGCATACAATGTAAAATGTTTGAAAACATTTTCGTGAGAACCCTAGTGATCATAGTGTAGACTCGAGAATGAATCCTAGTTCGCTATGATCGAGGCTCTGATACCAAGCTGTCACACCCTGGCTTTTGCGGAAGCGTGGATTTAATTGGTGTGACTTTTTAATACCATAGCAACAATCACAACAATGCTATATGATAAAATACGGGATGTTCATCCATTAAAATAGTTTAGAAAATGTGAAACATATTGTTTTAAAACATCAATCCCAAAACATATTACAAACCATGACTTGTTTAAAATGAGTTCATAAGACTCAACGAAAAAGTACCAACAAAACGAGGATTTAAGACATGCAACCCGTCCAGGAATGAGTTGCACTTCCCAAACCCCACAACCCTGGATGACATCCTTACTTAGTACGCAGCTAACATGCACCACTTGCCAGATCCTATTCATTTCCTGAAATACATGTAATTTGAAAAATCAACAAAAGTTGAGCGAGTTCATGTGTAAGTGAGTATATAAAAGCCTTTAAAATGTCTGTATAACTAAAAGTCCCTGGTATGTAGCAATAAGGAAAAACTGATCACCATTGGGTTGCAAAGCCAATAGTATGTGTGAAATGATGCAGGAAGACTCAAACCTAGCAAATTTGTCTCCGGTATGAAGACATAGTCACCACTATGGGCCGCCCCGGCCTCATGGGTGTGGGCTCGCTACACCCAAATAGATCTATCACTCATGTCCCTTGGTCCTTCAATGAGGATTAATGGCCTTAAGTGTTGTGCCCACCACTCACATGATCGCGTAATAAAAACCCTCCTTAAGCTAACCATACCATATAATAAATGTCTGTAAATGTCTGCAATAATTGTAACATGTATTTCACCCCCGAAGTATAAAATTGAAAATAGTTAAGAGAAAAGGGGGACATGAACTCACTGTAGTGCGTCTTGTACCGTATCTCAAACTCTGTCTGCTACATGACAACCTACACGTACTAATGTCTATTAGATGAACGGGCCGTGCCTTGGCTTTTAATTTAGTGTTTTGAGTTGCGTTACTTATATTGTTCCGCGTGATAATTATTTGTTCGTTCAATGTTCTAGTAACTTCTAGTCTTAGAAAGCAATTATTTACTAAGTGTTAGAATTTTCAGAAAATTTCGCCATAGTCTCCTTTGTAAATAGAGGTGTCCATGCTTAATAGCATATCATTTTCTTTTATATAAATCCCGTAGACTGTTCCCACATAGCCAACCCAACAATCATACATGCAATGCCCTATTTACGTCTTTTCAGCTTTATTAACCAAAACTGGACTGTTTTCGAGCATTTAAATAAAATAGTTAATCTTTTCCAAAAATTCTCAAATTTTTACAGAATGTCACAAACGTTCCAAGTTTTACTGTGTAAAAATATCGGGGCCCAGTTCATTACCAATATTATATAAAACTTCTTTTACCCGACTGCAATCAGATTTGTTGCTTTCTGATTGCAGTTTATGGAAAAATTCACTAAAAACTAATCGTAAGTCCGATCGACGAAATTCCAGTTGGAGGATCACGGAAAAAACAGTGACCATCTACAGTAAAAATGCCATGAGCTGATTCTACTCAGGTTTCAAGTTGTAACTCCGAACACAACACACTTTTTCAGCAGAAAATTTTCAGCTTGAGCTGCTGTCTTAAAACAATTCTTTAAAAATAGTAAACGACCTCGAAAAATTGTGATTCCAGTGCCATTTGTTCGGTTGTTCAAAAAGACATAATTTAGACTCCAGAAATTCAGTTTTTCGATCTAAAATGACCCAGTTACAGCCTGTTGAAGTTGGCTGGAAATTTCAATCAGCATGTTTATTTTTAGCTTAATGTTTCTAAAATCACATTACCAAGTGTCCTAACCATGATTTGTTAATAACTTAATGATCAAACATTATGCATGTATTATCCAAACTCAAACCAACCCGATAACATCTTCATGCAACCCTTTTTATGTGTGGTTTTTATGTAAGGTTCCATGTTCATCTTTTAGTGTTTTAGTTAAGTGATTTGAACATTATACATCCTACCGCATAACATAACAATGAACAAGATGAAACAAGGGTGTGAAGGGACTTACTACTAGCACAAGGCTAGGGTAGAAATCTAGAATAAAGATGAAGAGGAAGGATGGTGGTAAAGACTTGAACAAGGCCTTCTTGAGAGCTCTTCAACTTGTGACTTTTATGAATCAACCTTGGAGCTTGG